>JASWJB010000149.1:0-98071 GCA_032433595.1 Conoideocrella luteorostrata
TTTTTTTTTTTTCGTTTTTTTTTTCCGGGTTGTTTTGGCGAACCTCAAATAGAGCAATACGTCCTATGCATCGTGTAAGTGACCAGGATCTTAGGTTTGAGGCCTTTGGGTTGCATCATTAGGTTCCATTAGGTTGATGGCTTGCTGCATGGCTCCGAATGTCTCTTCCACCGATGACTTCTTTCTGTAGAATAGCTCAGCGGCTCATCTTTCAGTAAAAGTCCTCGGAGTCTTGAGCCTCCCATCATTTGAATGTGGCATACATCACCATCGCTTTCGGCAGTTGGTTGCATATGTAGCGGGATAGGCTTGAGGCGGTGAGGTCGAAACGAGCGTCCATTGACAGGATCATTGATATCTACCCAGATTGCAGGTCCATGTCGATTTTCTTCTCTTTTCTTCATTGGACCCCGGCCTTCGAGGCTGGGCTGTAAACTCTATATCTCACAGCATTAGTAACTAACCTGCCATTCCATGTAACTTTGACGCGGCGGTGAAACTCACGGTTGTGGCAGTTCTCAACCAGAAGCTTCCACACTCAACGCCCGACTTATCTGCCCATCGTCTTCTCGTCACTCCACCATCCACAGAATCGATTCTTTTCAACCCTGCCTGCAGGATGTCTTCTCTATCAAGTTCATCTACTTCGCATTCTGCAGCACATAATGCACATAGGGGAGGTTGAAAGACTTCTTCGCCCCTTGGTTGTCTGTGTTTCGTACCTTGACTTGGTTGATACAAGTCATCTGGCGAACCCAGAACGCCTTCGAGGAGCATTCGACTTCCGCAGAGCAGACAGCCGTAGCAGGCTCTATGCCAGAAACACCAACCAAAGCTCACGCAATCTGTTCCTCGCATAATCAACTCCCCGCAGGCCCAGCATATCGAAAGATCTAAAATTGTGGTATAGCATTCGACGCAGGTGAGTCGGGCAGATCGCCCAATAGTATGAGGTTTCTGACCTGAGAGACGGTAGCAGAAGGTGCAAGTAAAAAGGTTCGTCTCATACCGTGCCGCCATTCCGTAGATATATTAATCTTTCTGCGTCTCTTTTTTTTTTTTTAAGGAAGTATCCCGCAGACCAATAATCAGTTCTTGGCGTGCGACGGCCAAGTGTTGGTACGGATGTTTTCTGTGTCTAGTATGGTACAATGAAAAGCATGTTCAAACAGAAGCGAGCTGACTGGGGTGGTTTCTTTGGGTATTGGGTAAGCTGAATAAATGCGAGCAGGATGGAATCGAGAGGCAGTCATACGGTGTTGATAATTAGTAGACATAACAAGGCGCCATTCTCTCCGGTGTATTGTTGTTTCATATACATGCGAGGTGTGGAGGCAGGAGCTTCTCATTTATTCACACATGACAACATTGAATTCAATCATAGCAGCAGCACTTTAGACAAGACCTACCGAGAAAATGTTTACATTGAAGAGTCCCAAAACTTGTACAAGCTATATCCACGAGTTCCTTATACGCCATAATTCTTCCCTATTCCCGATACTCCGGTTATTCTGCCATCGTGGGCAGCACAAACGCGAGCCATAAAAAGCGCAAAAAATTCAAGCAGCCCTCATACTTGAGGGTCTGTAACTTGCGTCAATTGCAAGTCTTTGTTTTGTATTTGTACAAATCGCCATCTCTATGTTCGAGACGCATCTCTTGAACCATTCCATCTCAGTTGGGAAAAAAAAGTCCAGCCCATATAGTTCCGTTCTAGTCCGTATCTCCAAGAGCAATCTTCGTTCCTGAAACATAACTCGCCAGAATTTATGCACGGTTCTTGGGTCGAGCCAGCATATTCAAGCGACTCATGCTGAGACCACCTGTCTTCTTCGCTGAATTTGCACTTGCGGGAGCCCGCACAGGAGTTCGCCCAGGAGTACGATTAGTAAGTGTTTTACTAGGGGTTCGAGCGAATCGGCTTGTCTTGGTAGCGCTCGTCGAACCAGATTTGACAAATCTAGGTGCCAAAAGTTCTTGGCCCTCGGGTACATTCTCATTCTTACGTTTTTTCGATGCGCGATTGTTGTCAAAATCGTCCTCATCCGAAGTAGCTCGGTGGCGCTTTTTATTCTGCATTCCGTGGGCCGTTCCGGAAAGCAACTTCATCGGACTTGGAGCTGTGTTCTCCTTGTTAGGATGGGAACTTGGCGATACCGCCGCAGGGAAGCTGCCTGGCATATTGCTAGCACCAACAGGGCCACTGACGTGTCGAACGCTAGACTGACCAGGCGAGGCACCAAACCCTGATGATGGAGCATCACCAAACTCGATGGTGTGATCGCTCCGGAACGTGAAAGTCCCTGGCCGCGACGGAGATACAGAGACGGCTCGACGCGATTGAGTATCGATTAAGTGTTTGAGGGGCGAGAGATCCGGATATAGTGAGTGTTCAGCGCTCGATTGAGTGAGGACGTCATCGAGTGCAGGATAATGTGTCTCGATAGTCTTCAATGCTGGTCTAAGCTTGAAGTTGCCTAGTCTCTGGGGAGAGGGCGAGTTTTGCGCGTTTACAGCCGTAACAACATCCGGCGTGAAAGTCACACGCTTTGTCAATTTTCGACGAGGAGTGGTTAGCGGAATTGGGGGGAGTTCTTTGTTGACTCTTGGGGCATCTGGCGTTTGCGAAACTTGAGGGGCTGGAATGGCACTAATGCCATCTTCCAATGCGCTCTTATTTCCTCCTAGGATAGACTTGACTTTGCTGAAGCTCCTTGGGCTGATGATGCGGCGTTTGAGATCTATAGCCTTAGATGTAGTAGAAGTCAAACTACTCGTCGAAGCAGACTTGGACAAGCTATGGAGACTTGACTTTGATGGCGAATGAACAAGCGAAACAGTTGACTTGAATGCTGGTTTCGCAACAGCTGGTGAAGGGGCCACAGGCGCTTTCTTGGGGCTAGCAAGTCGAGAGAATATGGAATTGGACTTGCTTGGTGATGCATTGTGTGATGACGTCGGCCGAGTAGTGGAAGCATCATCTTCCTGTCGCTGCTTGACTCTCTTCACGCCAGATGTCGGTGGCGCCCTGGCGGCTGTGGAAAATTTCCCCGGAGTTGGGTTTGCATTTCGCTTCTTTACGTCGGACCGATGATCGCGGTCGCCGTCCAGATTAGCAGCAGAAGACTTACGCTTCAAACTAGGTTTCGGTTGTGCGATTGGGGGTTCTTCCGGACCCGTCTTGCCACCGGATCTCGCTACCCCATCAGTTCTCTGTGAAGTTGGGGTAGCATCGAAATTAGCTTTGGATGGTGTGCGCTTCAGTGATTTGACCGGAGTGAAACGACCATCCTGCGCTCGCCAAGCAGATGCGTGGCCCTCGATGGAATCCATTTTCTTGAACTCGGCAATATGAGCGGCACTGAAGCGCCCAACCTTGCCCCGTGGCTTAGCAATTTGTCTGTCTGCTATACATCCACCGCTGTCCGCCTCTCGTTGCGCTACCAGCTCGGCCTTGATTTTGGCAGCCTGGTCTCGAATTTCATCCAGCATACGCTGAGCGCCTCCACTCAGCTCTGTATCCGCAGCATCACGAGCAATTCGGAATGTGAAGGCAGAATTAGGAGGGCACTGGACCTTGGAAGGGGTTCCGTCCTGGCCACGAGGAGTACGTCCCTCTTTGGGAATGTCGGAAAACCCGAGTCTCAAGGCCGATGAAGGAGCACCAGTGCTGGATTGAAACTTGCTAGGATGCATTTCACTCCGAGGAGGCTTCAGCGCCGAAGAAGCCGGTGTGCTTGGTTCAGGCCATGGTGAACGCATAGATGCGTCGGCGTCTGTGTCTGCGTCCGCGCGTCGGCAAGTCGTTCGTGATGGCGTCTCATCTCCTTCGGCGACGGACCCCAGTTCTGGAGTAGCTCGTTTCTGCATGCGACATATAAATTAGCAGTAAGTCACGCTGAGTTCGACATGTCATGATGGGATTTCTCGAGGACAAGGCAATCAATCATACCTTAACGGCGCTGGTGCTGGCCAGCCTGGCAGATCGTCGACGAGGCGGTGACATGATTGTGCTGTATAGTCCTTGCCAATACTTCAACTGGTATAGTTTTTGGAAATAATTCTATTTAGCAAGCCGCAAAGCGGACCAGGGGGGAGCAAGGCAAGAATGTCTCTTGTGGTAGTGTTGTATGATGTCAAAGTGGGTAGCAGATTGGGTTTGTTGATATTCGGAGGGCGGTTTGTTTACTTCTCCTGGTCCAAGCTCCAAGCTGCCGCGACTCGTGTCGTTGGGACAGTGTCGTGCACAGTCATTTTAAATGTCACACTGTGTTAGTACTGTGTGGGTGTAGGGTGGCTTCAAAATCCGCTGGGTGTTCTTAAGCTGTGCCCTCACAGCGACGTTTTATAATAACGCAACATTTATGGGGTATTTATTTACTGATGTTGAGCGCTGTTTGCTTTATGTATGTTTCGATAAGAATATGTAAAATATATATGTGCAACTACTTACCTAGGTACGGAATACTCATTCATCTTCCAGCTCGACGGAACTTAATAACACAATCTCGCCTTGCGGGGTAGGGGTACATCAGAAAAAAGAAACTATTTATTTTCTTTCATTTTTCATCACAATGCTTTCCCCAGCGAGGCGTCTTAGCATCGACTAACAGAAAAATCGGCTCTCAAAGTGGCAATCATCTCTACGGGGTGCATAGCACACCCGAAACACATACATACACGAAACCCACCGAAACCGGACGTTATTGCGACGCACTGTCATGCCGGTAATAAAAACCCTGTTACCAAAATCCGGTGCGGAAAGGGTGCAATGCACATCCAGACGCTTTGGCCACTGGAAATGTTCTGGAAGCCTTGATGGCTAACCCAAACCTAAACTAAGTGCCGCTAAGTGAAATAAAGAAGGAAACGTCAAAAGATGTCAAGAAATTTTGACTACGCCGGATTCGAGAATAATTGCGGATAAGCATGGGCGGTTGAGTTGAGTAGTAAAGTGATAAAGCATGGCAAACTGAACTATTGTTGTGAGGCTTGGCTTTAACCTTGCTTTACGTTTGTTCGTCAACGCCAAAGCTCCTCGAAAGGCGGTTCTCCTCCTTCCCTTTGAAGCAGGAGTGGGACTCGACATGCACGACAGATCCTAACCATCTCTAGCAAGGGTCAAGGAAAATTTGCAATGGTCATTCTGGATGGCCAGCGGATTACGGTTTCGGTACTCTGTAGTCAAGTCCAACTCTCCGTACGGTACGGTACAATAGCATCGAGTCCGCTTTCTTTGCTTCGGAAGTGCGGTAAACGACATTCCGATGTCCCACTCCCGGAATAATATGGTCTGTTGTATGTCTATTACTGCGAATGGTGCTGTTGTTTATAGACTGATTGAATTGGGGCTCGCGAGCAAGCGTCTATTTCATTAAGGCTAATTCATATGACGTCTCTAGTGATGGACTATAGTTGAGAAAATACTGGTCAACATTCGTGGGTTAACCTGTCCTCGAGGCAGGTATACATACAGGTCTGATCATAAACAGAAAGACTTCCGCAGCGACTGATTCCCCTAGAAAGCACATCATTTACGGGGTAAACCTTTCCGAAACCCATGGCAGGTGTAGAGAAGATATCACCAGACCATTACGTGTGCTAGCTCGAAAGTGTTCACCTAACATTGTCCCCAGATCGCAGCAAATGATGTCCGGTCGGTGATCCGAGCGATCAGTGGCCCCTCGTCTTCCGTAGTCCACTCCGTAGATCTTGCGAAATTTCTTTCGCGCTACTCGGTACTAATCACGACATGCTCATCCTTATGTCACACGTCTGAGAGTACCAACTGGGCGCGGAGTACGGAGTACGTACTAGCATGTACTCCGTACTTCAACAAGGTATCTCAGCTACTGCCCCCACATTTGTCGTGTCCAAGCATACCAACGATCACAACCGAGCAACTAAGAGTGAGTGTGTATTGAACAGGGGAGTTGTAGGAGCACAACATAACGAACACTCATCACGATTCTCAAAGCCATTATTGTTATTTGAAATATCTATGCTGTACTCCGTACGCGCATGTCATTTATGACTTCTATTAGTTGACTTGTAGGATGATCCCTCTGTTCAAGACTAGATCATTGCGCGTCAATAATATCGTCTAGCTCCTGCCCGGAACGGTTGGTCTGTTGCCGCCTCCTTGACAGACGGGAAAGTGCTCCCGGACCAGGGCAAAGCTAACAAGTCCCCTGACCCATGGGCTCACGGGCTGTGAACAAAGAACAGAGAGGTTTGAAGATGTATCGTAGTACGGAGCAGACGCCTTGGAGTCTAGATAAAACCCGAGAAAACCGCGCTCCTCTACTCTGTACCGAGAGACAGACCCGACGGTAAGGTCATCCTGCGACAGCTTCGTTGGTTGACGGAGCTGTTCTTCCTGCATCCGGCATGTCGATGCGCAGCAAGTTTTTGTCCAAAATCCTCCAGCGTGGCATGACGCCAACACACGTAGCGTTGTCAACTCGCTCAACCTAGTCCCAGCCCTTGCCTAGTCATGATTTCGGTATAACGCAATGTTTAGGGAAGATTGCGCACGAATCTCAACACGTGGAGGAGAGACTATCTATCGTCTTCTTGTAGTGCTGCGAAACAGCTTTCATACCCAGAAACCTAATATGGAATTCTAACAAAGAGTAGGCAACCTAGGCCAAAGTGTAAATTAGAAGACATCAACTATTCACAAAAGAAGGAGCAGGAGCAATGACCATGGTGGTCAAACAATTAACCAAAAAAATGCGAGAGGGACAGCCTTTGAACATAGCAGGGCGTCACATCATGGTGCTTGAGAGACGGTTCTTAGCAAGGAGGATCGTCCGTTACGCCGAGCCATCGTCTGCTTGTGCCAACACTGTTGGGATTCACATTCGGAATTCGAGCCATACATCCATCCTGCAGAACAGCCACGCGCTGGATATTTATATAACTGTTGACCTCCTTCATTTTTTGGCCACCACCGGGTTACCCGACAGATACCACCACGATAACAATTAGCGGCACCGTCAACTCAATCACAGAAGTCAGAATGTTGAAACCAATAGAGTTTTCCTAGCTGAACACTTGTGTCGTCGTTGCTAAAAAACAAGACGGCTCGTCGGCTGCCGGTTTTGCACCGCGGACGACCAACGTCAATTTAAGTGTAGACTACGGAGTACCGGGAAGGTACAAAGAGAATACATGGAGAAGTCGATTTGGACGCAGCATGAAGGTCATGTGGTGTCTGTTCCAGCAGGTTTCTTGAGAGTAGCGAAGGTGACCAGACACTAGCGGGAGGTCGGAAGACGCCATTGTCTTGCGCAATCAGCCCAGTACCATTCCCCCCCCTACCTCGCCGGTTGTCGGCATTCGCCAACCTCCACCAGCGACTAGACGATGGCAGAGTCCAAGGAAACGAGGATTGGATACGGAGTACACAATAGTAGCCGAGGTCCCCGGCGCATAGATATACACGCCATAAGACAAGGCACAGAAGAAAAGAACAACCAACTAGAAAGAGTCGTGTAGAGAGTATAGGCTTGCTGAACTGTATGAATATCGTTGTTATTTAATAGTATGTACGGATTGAAACCGTCTTGGTCTTCGGAGTAGAAGATGAGCTGCTGCTAAAGAGACCCATGACTCGACAGGGGAGAGGGAAAGTGGGGTGTGCGCCATGAAAAACGTTCCTCCGCGGGCTCGTTTAGTCGACATTGTCTGGCGGTTGCACAGAGTTTTTTCACTGTCGTGTTGCCTGTGTAAGCACTGGTATGTGCGAGAGTGCTGTCCGGGGGCTGCCCAGAATCAGGCCAATTTTGTCCATGGTTGGGCAAGCGCATCGATGATGAACGAACGCCTCGTTGTAATATCCCCAGTCATCGTGAGCTGTCACCATACCTTGTGTTTTGGTTCCATACCCCACGGAGCAGGCGCAGCGACCATCGCTGGGCTGCTGCCGCCGCCGGCCGTCAACACCAGCAGGTATAGGATGATGGACTGGATGGTTGGCGGTGGATAGCGAGTAGAGTCCACGAGCAAGATCCCCGATGAGCGAGGAGAGACCCGAGCAGACCAGGTGATGTGCTGGCTCCAATGCGCATGCATTGGACCGTGGAACACCCTCGTTGCCGTTGACGGAGGATGGGGAGGAGTTCGTGCCACAGCTGCTGGTCTCACACAGCAGGTTCTTGGCAGTGAACTGCAATTCCAAACATGGATGCTCGTTAGTTACTACTCTGGATATTCCTTTCAAAGAATACCTTTCTGCCAAGTCTCTACGGAGTACGGAGTACGGTACGAGGGGAATATGGCTTTCAGGCATTGCTGCGAAGGCACTTACGGAGTACTCCGTACGGAGTATGGGCCAGAGACAGAACCGATATTACTCCCGTCTGTAGCAGACCGTGTGGTAGTCCCGGGGACTGGAAGTCCAGTCCAAGTCCGACTTCGCTCCACCCGACTGGAGCATTGTGAGGGGACATTTTGAGGGGGCGCATGGCGCTGAAATCGGCTGGGGGTGGAGTGGAGGGCGCTTACGCTCTCCTGCACTGGAGCCTTTGCAAGCGTGCAGCGGATTGTGTATGCTAGTGCTCCGTAAAGTGGATGGGCCATGGGTCATGGGCGTCGTGCAGGTCGCAAAAAAACGAAGCCAGCCATTGCATGGTGGTCCAGTAATGGCGAGACTTTGGGGGCACGCCTCGCCGGCTGGACTGGGCTGGGGCGTTTGGAACATTCGTCGACGACGACGGGCCTCTAGTCCATGTCGCCCTCCCCGCCCCTCCCCAGGTAGCCTCGCGGCGGCCCAGCAAGCTGGCAAGACGGCGACGAACTCGAGCAAAAATTGGTAGCCACAAAGCAGGCAAGGTCCAACCATGGCCCAGGCAAAAAGTCCAAAAGAAGACAGGGCTTCTGCGCTGCGGCTCAGCACCC
Organism: Conoideocrella luteorostrata; assembly: GCA_032433595.1. Taxonomy (NCBI): domain Eukaryota; kingdom Fungi; phylum Ascomycota; class Sordariomycetes; order Hypocreales; family Clavicipitaceae; genus Conoideocrella; species Conoideocrella luteorostrata. Next base: position 8,905 of record JASWJB010000149.1, read on the forward strand.
CTCTCTAATTCCATTACATAAAAGCGACGGGCACGCTGCCTTGTCTGAGGTCCCTTCGACCTCACTTTCAACGGGATCCAGATCCAGATCCAGATCCAGCACCGGCCGGAAGAGCGACAATTGCATCTACTCTGATATTGCGGGCAGAGCCTCTCTGCTGCTGTATTTGGCCAGCCTGCCTGCCTGCCCTTGTGCTCGCTGTTCCCCGCTCTGCATTTTTTCCCCCTGCTCCTCTGACAGCCGCCACAACGCGCCGACATCCTCCTCATCAGGGCCGGCCAACCCACTGTCTTACCAGACCAGACCTTTTCCCTGCCCGCTGCCCGCTGCCCGCTGCCCGCTACCTGCTGACCGCTGCCTGCACTGCAGCACTTCATCTACCAAGCAAAACCTTGATCGTTATCACCACGCAGAGCTTTTCCGACTTCATCCTATCGCCGCTGCACCTACCCTGACGCCCGGTCTTTTTTTATTTATTTTGGGTAGTATTCGTGCCTGTACAATTCGGTTTCTTCCGGCCTTTAGTTGACGTCCTTCGTCACTTGCCAGCGTTTTGTTTTCCTCTGAGACTGGGGGCGCATGCCGCAAGGCGGCTGTCATCTTTAGAGGCCCTGCGCCGCGACCCTTGGGATGGCAGACGAGATGTCCATCGATAACAAGCCCAACCCTTCCCACCGTGACGAGCCCGACGACTCTGGTGATTCGACTCCAGAGAGAGAGCATGAGCACATCCCTTCAGCACCCACCTCCAGCAATAGCAACCACCCCATCCAGGAAGGCCAGCAACCCAAGAGGAAGGGTGGCCGTAAACCAGTGAGTCCTGCACTGCAATCCAATGCCCCTCACCTGAATTTGACGACGATGAGCACCAATGCCTCTACGCCGTCACGGAAACAATCACAACTACACCGCCTTACCACACTGCATCTCATCTTATTTACTATATATTATCTGCGCAACGCATCCACCAAGCCGTCGATCCCCTTCAAATCATATATTCTTTGAGCGTCAGCTCGCCACAAATTTGCTGAACATACACATTTCATCCTGGCTACGCGCACATGCATGAGCCAAGACAATTCATTACTGACATCATAACGTCAGATATACGCAACATCAGAGGAGCGTAAACAGCGTAATCGGCAGGCCCAGGCAGCGTTCCGTGAGCGCCGAACTGAGTACATCAAACAGCTCGAGGAGACTATTAGGGTTCACGAGTCCAACTTACACAATCTTCAATCCGCTCATCGAAATGCCGCCGACGAGTGTCTCATGCTCCGTTACAAGAATTCTTTACTGGAGCGAATCCTTCTCGAGAAAGGTCATTACTTACCAGCAATGGCACTCCAGTCTGATAGTCACGGTTATTAACATGGCATTGCTTCATTAGGCATCGACGTTCAGGCCGAATTGCAAGCCAAGTCGGACAGTCCTAACCTAGGACCTGCACATGTTCCCCAAAATATTGTGCAGCCGCCACCTATCCAGCGACCTATCATGAATCGACACCACAATCGGAAGTCCAATTCAAGCATCGCCCCGAAGCTCGAGACAGCCGGTAGTGGTCTGCAGACTCACAAGCCGGTCACCTCCCCAAAGAATCGCCCGACCCCGTCATCCCATTCGAACTCACCCACCAATCCAGGCTCGACCTTTTCGCCGGCACCGTCGGACAGCATTTCCATGCGGGGGTCCATTTCCGGCCTCGCTGCGGCACGCCAGCAGCTGTCCCTCGGTGGTGTCGGACAAGCAGCGCGAAGTTCTGTGCTGCAGCAGACTGCCACACCCCGCAGCTCTCTGGCTGGTGCGGGGGCCTCGTATTACCCGACGCCTTCGTTCCACAATCATGCTGAACAATTAGGTGAGTTGAGGCCCCCATGATGAGTAGGCGAGATTCACCACACTAACTGGTATTGCTGCAGATCATCATAAGTATGACAATCAGACTGAGATGGTTGACGATTCGGAGCTCGAAACCCCGAATGGATCAGGCTGCTTTGGGCTCGCCTTTAACAGCGACACAACTCATCCCATGATGCTTTCCCCTGCTTCTACAGGTCCCCAACACCATGAACAAGGTGGCCATCATGCATCGGTGTCTGGGCAGCACTTCCCATCCATGTCCTCGCTGCTTGATCACCAGGACTGGGACCCTTTTGGCCTGAGTGCCAGCATGGCTTTCCCTGCCCAGCAATTCCCTTTCGACCAAACCACCATGCGGTGAAGGGCATATTCCAGAATTTCCGAAGCGAATTCTCTTGGAGTCTATTTGGCCGCTGAGATAAACAAAATTTACGACAACTCCCACATTTCGAATCTACGAACAAACGAAAACAATCTTCTTTGGTCCGCAACACCATGTCGAATCGCAATGCCGTGAGAAAGGGCGGCACATTCACTGATATCTGAATATGAACCCTTTGCCTCAGTGCATAGCGACTGCCCTGGTTGGAATACCGGGCACTTGAAAACGTGGTGTCAACGGCTCCAGGACGAGTCAAAGACATGATGCATGCGAGTACTCACTCTACCGCATAGAGTGTCTTGACACCAAATTCAACTTGCGTGGAGACACGCAAGCTTTGCTCTAAGCTGAGATGCTGAAAACATGAGCAATTTATGCCAACACCTTGCAGCGAATTGTTTTGTTACGACCTATTATTATTTGGCTGCGCCGCTTCTATTACAGTACTTGTCATTTTTTATAAAAGTTATTATTGCTTGGCCAGTGTTGTGTTGTGCCCCTCATTCGCCGGCGCTTCTTTGTGGCGTGATGTCTGCATCCCATTCAGGCGTCCTGGCAGGCTGGTCTATCAGGATGGTCGAATTTGACTAATATACCCAGCGAGTCGAGACTATAGCGATAGGGGTTACCAAAAGTTAAAGGGAAAAGGGATGCTCGGGAAGCGTTTCGGCTGAACGTGATGTTATTTTATACTACTTACAGTATTATTGTCTCGGCGCTACGAAAGGTGGGAATTCTAATTCTTGGGATACAGAATACATTCACAAAACTCGGGACAAAAATAAGGGTGGCGCGGGCTTTCACGGTTTTGATGGTCAGCGGCATACAGGATAGCGTTTCTCTTGTTTGTTTTTAGCATGCCTGAATGAGTATAATCATTGTCTTTCAAGCACACAAGGGAGTCTTGTTGGTAAGGGGTTTTTTTTCTTCCCGTGTACCACTCTCTTTATTCGACTTTTCTATAAAGCGTTCAGCGTCTTTCTTGTATATTAGATTTTCAGAGGCCGTTCCGACATCCCGACTTGGGCGGTGGCGTTCAAGGCACTGCTCGTGGTCACGGAATCTCGTCCTCCTTTCACTCTTACCGTGTAAACTAAACCATCTTTGTTTAGTAGGTCGCCGATACGGAGTACATGTGGGGAGAAGTGATGGCGCGTGTCTCAGGTCTGTGTGGACATTTGAGGGAAATTTTTCTCGGATCACGAGGACACGAGAGTCTTAAAGGAGTGGGTGATGCGGGTAAGGCGGGCTGGGGAAAGCGGGTCTTGTAGATGCGTGGTGCCACTCAGTTGTTGGGCTAGAGAGAAGAATGTCAAACTATCGTGAGATTTTTAGCACGTAACGTAGGGTAGTTGATGGCGTATACGGGGAATGCGTTAGCCAGGGGCTGGGACGTGGAATGTTTGTGAATGACGAGCCATGATGACCTTTCTTTTCTTTTCTGTCTCTCTATGTGGGTAGATAGTACTCCACACCTTACCCGTTGGCTCGATGCGAATTATAAGCGAATATTAGTGTGTGATTGTGATTGTGATTGTGATGGTGCACGACCGGCAATTGGATTGCATGCAACCCACGAAGCACGAAGGACGGACTGTATGGCAGTATGGTAGCACGACTACGGAGGAACTAGCACATACTTTTTGGCCGTGCGGTTGTCAGTGGAGAGGTATGCTTATTTCCCCGGCCTCACATCCCCACATAGTTAAAGCTGGAAAATTCCCGTGGAAACTTGTGCTGAAATACGTCACATGACTGTGCCTGACTGTGTCACAGCATTTTAGTTTGTGGAACGTGATTGAGAAGAATGCAGTGGTTCGAGATTGATTAATCTTACGATTTAACTCGCCGCCGGGCAGTAGCTGGGCGCGCAGGGGCTTGACCGGGGTAGTTGCCCACCCCCCCAGGTGACGAGTTGGGGGAGGAGGGGGGGGGGGGTTTGTAGTTACTCCGTACGCCGTGCACGTCTCTTCTACTCCGTACTCCGTACTCCGTAGTTGAATGAAGATATTTTATTGTCTTGAGTTTTAACTAGTTACTTCGTAGTTGATTGCTACTAGTGCTCGGTGCTCCGTAATTGGATTTGTGATGTGGAGAGCATGCGCCTGCTGCTGTGGACCTTGTGTATTGTGTTGTTGCGGGGAGTTTTTCCTTTTCTTTCTTTTTTTTCTTTTTATTTGAAAAAGGTCAACAGGAAAAGGCCAACTTACTTAAGTAATGACTGTATGGTGAGGGCCATGCACTTGGTCAGGCCATTGGGCTACGTAGTGACTGTTACGGTTTCGACTTTCGAACTGTTAATATACGCTACGACACGATGAAGATTGGAGATCATGTAAGGTTCTGGAGCCGGGTATTGGCAGACACATCAAGATAACACGAGATCCTCTCATAGAGTCTGTGCATCATCTCCGTCTCAAAAGCAATATTTCGCTAAGAAATACAGCCAAGCTTAATCCCAATCGCAAACGCCTCCCGACCCATGGCTGCAGCCACTCTAGCCTCGCTCTTATCATCGCCCCGGAGCTTGGTGGCGGCTCCTCCTGCACACCGCTCAATCTGTCTATTTTCTACGGTTTGGCAAGCTAGAATTCCTGGTAGCTGTGGACTTGCCATCTACTTGACTACTTTGTTCGGTGTAGGATGGCTAGTTTAGTGCACTGGGCTTTGTCTTGAAGGCTGCGAGCGAAATTCTCAAGCTCTGATATCAGCCCGGGGGCCTTTGGGTCGCGATAAGTAAACACTGCGGATACGGCTCCTGGGCTGCCCGTGGTGTGGGCGAGCATACGTAGCGATGGGTGATGGTAGTTGGAGGACTGGGTTTGAAGGTCAGTACATGTTTGGAAATGGGCGAGACGGGATATCTGCGTGGTGGGGTGGTGTGTGTCTGATTGCGGGTATGTGGGAGGCGTTGTTGGCTTGCATGTAGATATTGTTTGGGGAGTTAACCATGGGGACAGATGCGTCGCCCGACAAGGTGCCTGACTTGGAGTTGTTCCAGGATTGGATTTGCCCTGTTGAAGTCCGGTTAGAATCAGTGAGGGGAGGAGTGGCAAGCACGCGTCACGGGCTGACATGATGATTTCGGGGAGTGCTGGGCGTACTGGGCGAGCAGGCGGAAGTCAAAACATTATTGGTGAGTGCTGTACAAGTCTGGATGGGTGCCGCTGGTAAGAAGCAGTAGCATTGGCATCGTCAACGAAGGCTGCGGCTTGTGTGAGGGCTATTAGATCAAGAGGGGAGTGCCAAGTAGGGCTGGGTGGTGACGCATCGTCGTGGTCTTGCTGCCCTTGCAAGAGGCGAGGTAGCTCGTATTAAGGCCGATGGAGGTATATTATGCATGCTTGTGTGCATGCAACAACAGCATGATGCAGCATTGGTTGTTTTCTTGCATGGCGCGGGAACCAACAAGATTCTCTGATTTCGCCGGAGCCAGCTAGGGGATGTGTGTGTGTGTGACGGAGATGGCCATGCTGGAGGCGCCATCTGGGCCTGGCTCCCGAGCATGGTACCGGCTGGCTTTTCTTTTTGATATCGATTACAGCACGGAGTAAAAGGCACTAAATTGGATATCTGGCCTTGGTCCTAGAATCAATATAATATCGAGTTTTGGGGTTTGTTGAATTAGTTAGCTATGCGCCTAGTACGGAGTAGAGTACGGAGCAGTCTGCACCTCCTTAACCAACTGGGTTAGTTACTGACCGGACCCACGATTTTCCGACCTAAACTTCGAAAACTACGGAGCACGTACTCCATCCATCGACAACATGCGATGCGCTTCAGGGCTGTTCTGACCTCCGTCATCCAGCGTCATCTCATTCATTTAAGGAACCGCATGACACAAAAAGCGCCTTGCGCATCACACAATTAACAAGCGCCCCCCCGCATGGGATACCGCTTGCTACAACCACAACCGAAAACCCGATTGCTAAGTCTCAGGTCCATAAACGTATCACAATGTAACCTCGTACTTCGGGATGCTCACTGTTCTAGATGACAGATTCCCAGGTTGGATAGAAGACTTCCTCCTCTTCCACAGTCCCTAGCCATGGCTCCCCCCCCCGCGTCGCCAGAGCGCGTGGCCGCAGAAGAGCCCACTTCCAAGTCTCCTGAGGCGGCAGCCCAAACTCAAGACGCGCCGCAGCCAGAACCTGCACAAGATGCGCCTTCACAACATGACCAATCAAGTAGTGCACCATCGCCCGCTGGAAACTCAGAAAGCGAAGGCAAGGAGGAGGGCGAAATTGACAGCAAGGACGAGATGCAGTCGTCGGAGCTGCCGCCTTTGCCTTTGCCTAGCGAGACTGTCCCGGGTGGCCCACCGTTGCCGAACGAGCCTGTTCCACAGAGCGATGACGGCTGGGACTGCCAATGGGACCATAATACGCAAGCATGGTTCTTTCACAATCGCTTCACTGGCAAAACGCAATGGGATAACCCACGCGCTACAGCGACGACGACCACCGCAGCAGCAGCAGCATCTTCTTCCGCTGATCCCCATGCCGCGGCTCCTCCTCCAAACGAAGCCGTCATGACCGGCTACAACCCTGCCATCCACGGCGACTACGACCCCAACGCATGGTACGCCCAGAAATACAAGCAGGATGATCTCCCGCCGCCCGTTGCCCCCGAGATCCCCGGCATGGATGATGAAACGTACGCCGTCTCCGCGGGCTTCAACCGCTTCACAGGGCAGTACCAACAGGCAGATGCTGGGCCGGGCCGGTTCTCAGACGAATCCAAGTCGCAGAGGCAGATGAATGCGTATTTTGACCTTGACGCTGTGGCCAGTACGGACGATGGGCGTAGCTTAAAGGCCGAGAGGTCGAATAAGAGGATCTCCAAGTCGGAGCTCAAGGCCTTTAAGGAGAAGAGGAGGGCTAGGAAGGAGGAGAAGCGGAGAGCGTGGTTGAGGGATTAGAGTACAAGAATTCTTTGAATCTTGTTTTTTCCTTCTTTTTTTTTCCGACTGGGGTTACGGTTAGGCTTTGCTTGAAGGTTTGGGTAATGGCATTGCTCTGGATAGGCGTTATTTTTCGGACTTGCTTGGTTCTAGGGATACCGGGATATCGATATGTGAGCACCCTTGGCAAAAATATAGTAGTTTCGTTAGGCTAGGTTACAAGCAGGTTTGGATTTGCGCCAGCTTGTCATTTTAGAGTATGGTGGGTGATGATGGATGACCTTAGTATAGGCATCTGTCTCATATAGTGTGAACTACTCTATTGTATAGGCTACTGAGCTATTTTTTTTTTCTTTTTGGTGAGATGTCCCAAGTATTAACATGCCCAGATTGTGGCACCTGCCATTTCTATATCCTTTAACTTTTCCGTCCAAGAAGTTCGCCATTCTTTCTTTTGTGTACAAGATCACTCGTCATCGTCATCATCGCCATCATCACCGTCTAGTTCCATGTTTAAATGTACGCTTACATCACTGTCACTGTCATCGTTTTCTTCCACGTCAGTAGCAGGAATAGCCTCTGGCAGAGTTGCCACCGCGGGCTTAGCCATCTCTTGACGTTTTGATGGCACCGCATCCGGTTCTTCGAGCTTGCGCTTCGTGGTCGAATCAGTCTTGGTTGCGGCACTCACATCGAAGGCATTGGGCTTGGCTTGTGCTTTGGCCTCGAATGGGTTACTTTGAATGGGTAGATCGACTTTAGCGTTCGCTGCTTGTGACTGCGCGGCTGGATGAAGTATATCCAGTAGCGTTTCGTTGGGTGGCACCTCCTCCCCGTTATGCTCCGCCTCATCCATCTGCTCGTCCTCGTCATCTTCGCCATCCTCCTGCTCAATTTCCGTCACGGTTGCAAGCATGTCCAAGTTTCCGGGGACGCTGGAGGTGCGGAGATTGCAGCGCAGAATCTCGAGTCCCTGGTCTTGCGGGTATTGTTGTGACACATGGGGCAGGATGCTGGGATACATGCGTCCGCGCTGATCCTTGTACGGATTCAGGACGCTCGATATCATGGCACCACGGTTTCTTGTCAAAATGGCCGTCTTATCAAGCAGTCCGCGAAGAGTGGGCTTTAAGTGATGCTGGGGAAGGCTCGATAATAGACTCGCCAGCAGGGTGTTAGCCGCAATCTCGTGCTCCGTGTCTAACGTTACGGACACGTCAGCGGCAGAGGCTTGTGGTTGGAGGAAGAGATCGGCATTTGCGAGGCTGTTGTTCTTCTTCCCGGGGCCGTTCTTCGAGGAGGGAGTGGGTGGTTTGAGGGAAGCCCTGAGGAAGCCTGCATTTTCTTGCAGGTCGCGGCAGCAAGCGGCAAGTAGAGGTTCCAGCATACCCACAGTCGCTTTTGACATTGTTGGTCCGGCGAGTGTCAGCAGACTGTTCAAGAGCTTGTATCCCGCTGCTCGCATGGTAGGGTTGGCAATGTCGGACTTGAAGACTCGCACTAGATGGTCCAAAACTTCGGGAACCATGGGTGCCATTCCTTGACCAAATCTCTGCAGCATTACGGAAACCAGTGTGAGAGCTGATAGGTGGATATCTGGAATAACACTCCAGAGCTCGTCCTTTTCCTCTCGGCTGATAGCGGCGTTTGTCTCCACAGCTTGATCCCAAGTTTGGCTTTTTGGGTACAATCTTGCAATGAGGCACACTCTTGAGACTGCATCCATAAGAGCGCCAACCGGGATGACAACGGCGACTTTAGTTGGATAACGCAGACAATCGGCCAGGTGGTTGAAGATGCCTACTAGGCGCTCGGCTCCTGAACCGAGTCCCGACCACGGAGGGAGCTGATCACCAGAGCCGTTGCCCCCAGTGGGCTCACCCTCAGGACCAACTCTTTGTCGATGATAGCCTGAGGTGCCTTCCCACGATTCATCGACTGCGCGCAAAATCTGATCCGCGGTAGCATGAAGCTCCCGGAGCAAGCTATCCAGAAGCTTGGCCCATTCGTCACTACCACCAGACTTGGCAGCCACGCAGTGAAGCGATATGGCTAGCTTCCGGGCTGCTCTCTGCATCGACTGTGGAACAAGCAAGTCGTCTGACAGAGTGGGCGCCAAGTAGCCCCTGACGGCGGATCTGATCTGAGCGCTGAAAGGTCTTAACGTGGTGGGATATAACGGAAGTAGTGTTGAGAAAGCGTCAAGTATCGTTTCTGCTACGTTCAATGGAGCTGCGGGAGTTTGACCCGAAGCAGATGGTTTTATAAGCTGCAGACATGCTTTGATGAATTCAGGGACGGTTGGAGTGGCAATTTCTCGGACAAGAGTTTGAAAGGGCTGAACAGCCATATAAATCTTTGTCAATGCCAGAATAGCTAGCTCCTTTGCAGGAAATGGATCTCCTTTCTGTATAATTATGTCAGCGGGGCGTTTAGCGTAGTCGGCGCATACTATAGATGACATACCTGAACAACAGACAATAAGCCCCCAACCCACGGTTTCGCAACGTGAAGAATCTCCCAACCCCCTACATCAACAACGGCTTTAATGAGACCAATGGCGGCGAACCTGCCCTCGCGACTCCGTCCATTCAGGAGAGTAGTAAGGCTGGTCCGCAGCTTGTGGACCAGCTGAGCACTCTGGGAGCTGTCATCCTTTGCCTTTTGCTCCTGGGGCGAAGATAATACGTCTTTGCAATGAATGATATGTTTCGTGAGTAAGGGCACTGCGTGAGGAAGCTGTGCTTGGGGAATGGAGGCGAGCTTCCTGCAAAGCACTCTCAGATCTGAAGGAGGTGGTGGCGCCATTGCCAATGGTGGGTAAAGGATGATGCTGCGACAGCCAGTTTGAATGAATGGCGGCTTTCACGTGCAGGCAATGGTGGTGTCTTGTGCTGCTTGGGCACTAATCGGAGTTAAAGATCGACTTTGATGTCGGTGACAGATTCTTCAGTGAGCATCTAGAATGAGTTAAGATGAGATGGGATGACACAAAAGTGTTTCGGCGGCAGGCTCTAATTCGAGAGAGAGCAGGGACGGTGCGGGAAGATCGCAAACCCAACCTATTAGAGTATAGTAGGCACGCTGCGGATAATTTGCCGGGCTGCGTTTAATAGGTATTTGACTGTGCGAATGGCGGTGCTTCTCTCCTTTCTGCTTGTCGTCGGGATATCATGAGCAACCAGATACCAGACAGACATCAATGGAGCGGCTGCTCGAACTTTTTTTCGCCGGACCCCGTTCTCACACAACCAACTTTGGTTAGGCTGGCATGGAATGGCCCTTGTTCGTGGGGTTCCACATGGTTGTCTGATTGGCCTATGCCTGCTTTGGCCGGATGGCTCCTGCAGCTCCCACAAGAACGTCCGAGGCAGGCAGGCGGCGGTAATGTAACTAATCGGCAACATCTGGTTGCACAGCAAGAGCCGGCAGCGCAGTTGGTGCTGCCTTCCTCCGTGTGACGCCGAACTCGTCAACCAATTGCTCGGCCTAAGCAAACACCTTCGCAGGTGCAACGGCGACGCTACCGACTACGGGCCTGGCAACAGCCACCGCAGCCTCCTTGTTAGTACCCCTGTTGCCCTGTCGCCTGTTACCCTACCCGCCGCTGCCCTGCCATCCATCAATCGAGAACGTGCATCGGCCGTCCATTTCACATCGACTTTCTGCTTGTGACGCCGCCGCCGCCGCCTCCACATTCAGCCATCCCGAATCTGGAATCCCCATCACGTCCTGCTGTGCGCCGGCATCTCTCTCTCCTCCTCTGGTGTCTTGCCGCATCCTGCCTCTGCTGCACCAGTCGAGCACGGGTCTTGGCCTCGTTTCTCTATCATCCTCTTTCTACGTGCCTGCTTGCTTCGCGATGCTGCTAGAGGTCCCCTTTTGAAACCCATCAAGAACCCCCTGACCCTCTCGCAATATGAATGTAAGAAGCTCAAGACAAAGTACCCTCTGCTTTGATTCGTGCCGAACTGACCCCGATTGATTTGTCTATCAAGCCGAAAGCTGCAAACTATATCGAGCAGCTCAATGGCGCTCGCTGTGAAGGAAACTGGGATGCTGTGCCCGAGCTTGTCCGCAAGGTCCGCAAACATGCTCCCGAAAGGACATGTACGTAACGAACTCCCTAAACTACACGATTTGCTACCGCCCGCCATGTACTTTTGAATTTCTCTCCGCTTCCCTTCAAACCGTACGACGGTGATAGCTAACGCTTCGTCTTCGATTTCTTCCTAAAATAGGTCTTGCCTTGGCGGCCGGAACGGAATGCGCCATCTCCCAAGTAACAGCTGCAGGTGCCCGACCATCTGCCGCTCAAACAGCCCAGGATCTCGACGTTTCCAATCGTTTCCCTGATCTATCCGCTGCGATTGAGGACGAGAATCACCAACACGAAGACAGGTTCCAAGCTAAGGTCTGTATGGGATGGCTGTATTGGGTTGTTGGTGAATACCGTGAAGCTCTTATAACACTCCCCACCAGCTTGGAGGTGGAAGGAATATCACCGGAGCGAATTGACACAATTTCAGAATGGACCAATCTGTGCGCCCTCAAGTCCGGCTACCTCAAAGCTAACTGCTTGATGCGATCGAACGACCGGAGAACAGAGGCGCTCGCAGCTCTCAAATCCGCGACCCCATCTTTGGAGAGAGTGTGGTGTGGCCATGGGGTTCGCAAACAGCTACGGTATTGGTCTGAGCTTTTCCTGACCGAGTACTGCATGCTGTTGAGCCAGGCTGTTGACAACGACGAGCTGAACCTTGACCATCCGGATTCCATCGCAGGCTTTCGCGCATGGGCGAGATACTGGGATGTCATGGGAGCACCGATCACCGGCGGATTCGGCTTCAAAGGCTCGGTCCCCCGAAGACGAATATGGGCTGAATACTATGAAACCTTGTCTCGCATTTTAGAGCTGGACTTGCCATATATTCCAGGCCACGTTGACTCAATCGCATCCGATCTGCCTATTCGTGCCCAACTTCGACTGGAGATCAAGCAGACTGAAGCCGCCTATCGAGCGCTGATTCTGAGTGAGACTACATTCCCAAGGGCAAATGAGGATCGATTAGAAGTTGAAGACTTTGTAAAGCGAGTTATGACAAATTGGACCATTTTATGCGGCCGCGGCTGGAGAGAGCAGGACTTGGGGCCTGGCGGTCGAGCAGCTCTCAGTCGCAACGTTCTCGAAACATTATACAGTGCTGCGACCCGCACATACCATTCTACCTCAATACTTCGATCTTTGTTCAGCGTGCATCTTGCGGTTGCGGAATTTGACTTGGCTTTTAAGGCGTTCGACTCGTATCTGGAAATCGTGAAGAAGGGCAAGGCGAGGGTTCAAAAGACAGGCCATGAGGAGGTGAGCCTAGACGATGATGGTACGGTGCTCGAAACCATGGCTCGAGCGGTTGTGGCACTGTGCCGGTATGGACATCAAGTCGCTGGAGAAAAGGCCCGTCAGCTTGGTGCTGAGCTTGAGGACTGGCTTTCCAAGCTGCCACAGATGAAAGTATCTGAAAATGGGACCTCCCCGAATGCTGAAGATGACATACGAAGCGAGATGAGAGCTTACGTTCCTCCTCACATTATTGCCCTGGCCTGGCAAGCGATTGGTCTGTCCCATGCGCATTGGTCTAGGATCACACACGAAGCAGCATCCAGAACAGAGATACAATCAAAGGCCATCCGCTGCCTTCGAAAGTCGTTGGCGGCTGAGTTCGGTCGCTCCAAGGATATCAGGAGTTTCTTCAGTCTTGCTCTCCTGCTGGCTGAGAGGAGGGAGTTAACGGCGGCCATCGAGCTCGTCCGATCAGCTCTGTTATGTAAAAAGGGCCAGGAAGAGAGCTATAGCCTCCACAATGGTCCGTACTGGCAGGAGAGGATGCTGATTCCCGTGTGGCATCTCTTGGCCCTGTTGTTGAGTGCTAGACAGGACTACACTATGGCTTCGCGGGCTTGTGAGGGCGCTTTGGATCAATTCAAAGACCCCAGCATTCTCTTTGGCAAGACAGATGCAAGTTTCCGTAGCGACTATCTGAAAGAAGCCGATGCTAATGGCATCTCGGAAGCTCCTGCTCGAGGTCTGATCGACGACATGGATGATTCAGAGAAGGAGAGCATTCTTCAAATCAAGATGACGCAACTTGCATTGGTAGAGCTTGTTGAGGGACCAGATGCAGCCGTCAATGCCAGTTCTGAGCTTTTATCCCTATTTTCTCGCATGTTTGGTCCGCTTTCAGCTCAGCCAGCCGCACACTCTCCTGCTCCTTCAATACCACCAAAGACCTCCGGCACCATTCGAAGTATTCGGGGAAGTATCTTTGGTGGCAAAGCCGACCGATCGACGCCAACGACCAGACAGGCTAGCATAAGCACAGTTAGCGAAAAGTCTGAGTTACCAACCAGACCGGGAACATCTACCACGTCTCAGACTGCTGCACCGGCAATCCAAGTCACTGAAGAACGTGCGAATGGCACCGACAGACCGTCACGGCAAGGCAGCGCAGGCGAGGAACCTCGAAGCGGATCACGCCCAAGACATAGCTTGAAGAAGCGAGAAAGGAGTGGTAGTCGGGCAAGGACGGCCAATGTCGCCGAAACAGGCGATCATCAAGCCACTGTGGTGGATGGAGAGACGTTCTTTACGCCTACAGCCGAGACGGATCAGCCTGATTTTTTTACTAGCTTGAATAAGCTTGCTCCTGCTCGGGCACCGTCATTTGCGCGAGGCAAGACCGTCCCCTCCCCTCATTCGATCATTTCTGGTACCTCCAAATCTTCTGATGTCGCTGAGTTTACGGTCGATGTGACCCACGCATCGCCAAACTTGCTACCACTAATTCAGTTCCCTAAAGAAAAGGAGACCGCCCAAAGGGTCTCGCTTCTCATCAAAATCTGGCTAACTGTGGCTGGCTTCTATCGCCGTGCCGGCATGCTGGATGATGGCAGGGCTGCGGTTCTGGAGGCACAAAAGCTGCTCGCGGGAATTGAGTCAGAGCTGTCGAAGGAGCTCTCGGGAACCGGCGCCACAAAAGGTGCTAATTGGGCTGAGCGGCGCAGCCTCGATGACCTGTGGGGAGATGTATGGTCAGAAGTAAGTGTTTGTATTCAATTTCTTTCCTTTCCTTTTGTCGTAGATGGATTCTAAGTGAAGGACGTGTGCTAATCGGAAATATGAAGCTTGGACTTCTGGGCGTTGCCAAAGGGGTTCCGTATAGTGCCAAAACGGACTTTGAAACAGCTCTCACCTATTCTCCGGATCACCCCGAGGCTATCGTAGGACTGTCCAACATCCTCCTGGATATCTTCAGCGAGAAACTGCTACCGCCTCCTACTTTGCCGCCGCTGGATGGATCCGATCATACCGACAAAGGAGGTCATCTTTGGACCAAACAGACTGTGCGAGAAGGATTTGCAGGGATGCTACCGTCATCACCTCTCGGCCTCGGCCCAGCCGTTGACGGTCTCTCACAATTGTCTGTTCATGACGATGCTGCTGCTAGGAGCATGTACGATCAGCTGCCAGCCCCATACAAGGCCACACATCTGCCCCTTGTGGACCGCCTTGCTGCTCGAGAGCGTGCCTTTACTCTGCTGACTGGACTTACTCGTCTTGGTACGGGCTGGGATAACTCTGATGCTTGGTTCGCTCTAGCTCGCGCGCACGAAGAGAGCGGGCAGCTCGACAAGGCCAAAGAAGTGCTGTGGTGGTGCGTTGAGTTGGAGGAGGCCATGGGTCTACGAGAATGGCGCTGCTTGGGTAATGGAGGCTACATTATTTAAGTATTGGAAAGAAACAGACAAGGCGGTTGACAGCAAGAAACAAAAGTATCGTAAGCTAACGGGTGCTCTATACAACAATGAAGGAATGTAAATACTTTCTGTAACCAGCATGACTTGCTTACAAGGGCAGAGTCTTGTTGGTAATATCAATTGAAATAATTAATTATGTATGCAAACCAAGAAACCTGGTAACTGAATCCCGTCTCGCTGCAGCACAAAATCGGCCGTCTACCTCAATTCATCAACGTAACCACGCCTCACATGTTCAATCAAATTATAGAAATGTACACGATCCAGCGCTGTGTATCTTCTTTCTTTCTTTCTTTCTTTCTTTTCGTTCTCTCCATCTTTGTTTTTGTTTTGTGTCGTGGTGACCTGTGTTTTTCATACATGTTTATTTTTTGAAGTTCATCGTCGTGAAATCTATGGCATTTCCTTTAAACTCCTGGTATGAGCTATGAGATTTTGAAAAGTGCATTCAATACTCCTCCCACTCCCCCAATCATGCAATGTGGTTGCACCATATCTGATGACGATGAAATAAAAAGATTCTTCTATGCTATGTTTTCATCCATCTTTTTTGTTTTGGGAAGACCCTCCTCTTCTTTTACTTACTGCCTGTTCTTCAAAAGACCCTGCAGGTAAGATGAAAAACCTTTCTTGTCCGTCGATGTGGTTAGGGATCTCAAAAAATCGTCGCCATTAATGCCCAGGCTGGGGAACAGCCCGCTCTGCAGCTCCTGAATAAATACATCTCCTGTCTTGGTATATATAGCTTGCTCAAGACCAGCAATTTCCGTCAGGACCTGCTTGGTCTGGGCGTCTTGCGCGGGGCGGAAGCTGGGATTGCGCATTACCTCCCAGCAAACCGAATGGAATCTATCAATCATGAAACGATCAAAGCCGGGAATAGCGGGTGCGGATATTCCAGTCGGCGCGGTGGGGTTCTGTGAGATGGTGGCAACGTCCGGCCCACCCCAGATTGCTGAAATTCGTGCCATGAGAACGAATGCCAGGCGGCTGGGACCAATGTTCCCGTCTAGAGTCTTGGCTAGCTCGGTGATGGACGTGATCATGGGCTCAAAAAATCCTTGATTGGCTTCGCTAATGAGCACCCCGTCCAACCCGTTGTTCAAAATGATCTGTATGAACGACAGGTACTCTCGTCTAAGCTCAGCAAGCTGTATCTCATCGTCTGTACCAGATATAGGTTCAGAAAGTCCTCCAAATATGCGCTGCAGAAGAGGCGTGAGGAGTACATTGAGGACATCGTATATCTCAGACTTGAACCCAAATACTACCTGGTCGAGCAAGCGCAAGAACATGGCCATCTCATCCTTGGAGGAACTCTGTGACAGTAGTCCTTCGATCCACTGCGGAAGCTGCGGCAACACGGCAGAACCAAGCACCCCGAGGAGCTTGGAGAATGCCGATCGACATGCAGTGCGGATTTCGGCAGATGAGTTGAGCTGGTTGAGGGCGATGAGAATCGCCTCGGCGGCTCTGGAGAACTCGTCCGACACAGCCTTTGCTGGTGGGGGATGATGAGGTGCGGCAGACCCTGGACTCCAATCCGAGTATCCGTGGGCTAGAGTGCCAAGGGCCATCACAATGTGATGTATTTGGAGAGTTGCCTGAGCATCACCAGCTTTCGCCCTGGGGAGGTGTACCTCCATGTCCTGGAAAAGGGGGTCCATGACTGATCGGGCATACAGCGCTTGCTTGTCAATGGGTGTGCTCTGGGTAGAGGCAATGCACCCGATACCCTCAAAAAGGTACAGCTGGCTCGAGAATAACGCGTCGGCGGAGTGATCCGATTCGTCTGACGACATATCATCGTCGGCATCCTCCCCAGGGACTTCAGCTTTAATAGGCAAGAGGTCACCAATGGAGGAGATGACGGTTTCCGCCACATTCCCAACCTGACTACGAAGTTGCTTGATGAAACGGTGGAAGAGGTACCAGGATCTGGTCTTGATTCGGACATGATCATGATGCACGAGGCGTACGAAGTTCTCCAGGACTTGTGGAATGTAACTTGGATGACTCTCGAAAACAAGACAATAGCGGACACATATTTCCATGTACTGTAGCAGAATTGCGGGATGAGAGAAGCTGGCGATACCTGAATAAAAAGGGTAAAAAAAAAAAAAGTTAGAATGTGTAGACATCATAACAAAGGCTGGGGGCATGTTACACTTACCGGATCCAACCATCTTTTGCATCATGACCACCAGTCTTTCCGATGCCTCGGTTGATGGCTGATTCTTTGTGCCAAGCCCATGATTTGGCAAGGCTAACTCTCCAAACAAGTACATTTCATAAAGTGCCAGGTCGAGGTCCCTCCAGTCCATCTCCGAGCCACGTTGGTCCAGGTTCTGGAAAGTGTTTGCGACAAGGCTGCTCAGCATGTCCATGTAAAGCGGCTGGTCGATAGCAGCTATCGTCTTTTGCAAGTTCTGTAATTTCCGACGCAGTTCCTGAAACTCTGCCTCATCTGTTTGCTCGTCTTCGTCGCCCCATGTCGATGTCTCGTCATATCGCATTTTTCGAATGATGGCATCCAGGATAGGAGCCAACATGCCAGAGAAGTCTTGGGGGAGCTGGCCGAGCTTCCTTAAAAATGTAAGCAAGTCGGTAAGAGCAGGAATAACTGTTGAGCAAACTTCGTCGTATTCGTCCGCAAAAAGACGTAAGAGGAATGGGAGAAAACCGTGCAGGTGCTGCTTGGCTATCTCTTTTGAGTTCTCGTCAATCCGACCGTCATCCAGGGCTTTGACAATATCCGAAATGACCGTGTTGACAAGCTTGGCAACCGCCTCTGCGAGATCTGTGTCATATTTGGAAGTACCCTTGTGAGTCCCTAACGGAGCGCTTGCAATGAGTTGTCCTACGATTTCCTGAAGGTTGAGGAAAGAAATCAGTTCCATCTTGTCCGCTGAACGCATCTTCTTCCCGCAAATCTCAGTCAGGGTGTCGATCGCTGTATCTCGGACTTTATCCTCGCCTCCAGAGCTAGTGCGGCCGACCACAGGGAGTAACAGATTGATCATGTCCTGGCTGACCACAAGAGAAATGTCCATCCAGCTAACCCACTTGCCCACAATTTTCAGCACCAACTCGACAACTGTATCATTGTCACCATACTTGGTCAGAAGTTGCTTCCAGGATTCGGCAACCTTGTGCATGTCCTGAGCTCGGAGCTGGTCCTTCAATTCCGTATTGCGCTTGGCGTCATTGCTTTGCCGAGAAAGTAACATGTCGGCAATTTCATCGTGAATCGAAGACAGGATTCGGAGATAAAACAGGACACCGCTGATACTGTCTTGACCGCTGGACAGGCCTGTCAGTTCTAAAAAGTCGTCCAAAAAGCTCTGCCATCCATCCTGATACAGAAAGACAAAGAGATAAGTCAAGGTTTGGGTCAGCTTATTTTGGAGTGATACGGGATCTGCTTCCTGCTGAGCATTTGGGCCGTAGCCTTGGCGAACGTATTGGAGTAGAGTGTATTTCAAATACGATAAACTCTCGGCATCGAGGCCTTGCGTATGAACGGCGTAGTTGACAACCTCGAGGCAGACCATTCGGACGACTTCGGAAGCTTGTGGAGTCCGAACGAAGAGATTCGTGCATGCTTGCCAGCCTTGAGGATTGGTCCGCAGCTGGTTGAGATACTCAAAGGCTTGCTCCTTCATCGACTGATCGGAGGTGGGGTTGGATAAAATTTCGACGGCATTTTCAACCTGCAGACAGTCCGAATAAACAGCCATGGTCAGCATAGAGCTCTGTGAGCTTTGATAGTCATTGTGAGGATACAAAAGAGTTTGAGTTGCGAAAGAGTCAAAGCTCGATGCTGACAGACCGAGTCATATATGACGAGGCGGGACAACAAACACGCAAGGCAAGGCAAGGCAGCGGGGCAGGTCGAAATGGGCAAACAATGACTCCGAGGGCATACGACTGAATCACCTACCTGTGCCTCCATGATGGTCGAAGTCTGCAGCTCCCGCCTCTACGGACAGGAGCAATGAAACTGTATGATATTCGAGAGAACGAACGCTGCTATAATTCCGGCAGCCTTGGGTACGCAGCATGCAGCATGCTTATTTGGGCTTGGTTGACGACAAGGCTACCGTGGAGTCATGCCTATACCAGGAAAGAAACTCTTCGACGAAAGTGGTCCAAGACGAGCGGCGTCCGAGGTTGACTGTCTGGGATATGTGCCAAAGCCGGGATGGCTGCGTGACCGAATTCGCCTCGCCAGAGCTCAATGAGACGATCTCTTGATTCCAAAATCTGCGTCTTTATCTGGTGCCCAAAAGTCGGTCGGTGCAAGTCTCGCGTGCCAATGTGGGGCACAGTTTTGCAGCAGCCAGACGTTTGGCGGAAGATTATCGGACAAAATGCGAGATTGTGCGCAATAGCAAGGGTTACTGTGTGCCTGGCGGTGAAATAGCGTCAGCTTCACAGTACGAATGCAATGGAGTATTATGCGCCCACCGACTCTTGGTGTCTGCTAACAACACCATCAACCATGATTTGTTGTGCCAGGTATTCAGTGAACGGAAAGTGCCTTGATATTTGAGGATATCACAATGTGGAAAGCTCTACTAAGGAGCCCGTACGGAGTACTCTGTGACAGACATATTGGAGACAGAAGAGCCTGGCGGATGCAATTGGCAATGTTGGAAGAACAGGTTCCCGCTTGGCATTCTCCCAGCGTTTTGTGACGCCGCGAAACGAAGCCTGTATACTCCGTAGAGCGGGCCGGTTAATGCGATCCATGGTGCTTTCCTGAATGCAATTTTCGGTCTGATCCAAAGGTTTCGAATTGGCAGTTAAATAAGAATGGATCAATTGTGAGTATGAAGTCCACAAGATTAACGAATGCTGGCTTTTGACAAGACAACAAAACAATGCCCACACAGATTATTAAACCGTTCCATCCACGGTGAACTCGCCAAGAAGCCACAGCCATTCCTCACCACGTATTTAAAGTCTGGGGTTGTGCCGCAGCTCGTCTTGCCAGCCTCCGTATCTGAGACATCCGTCCCGCCAATCAAAGCGTTTCGTTCCTCGGTTCTAGAAATCGAACTCCTCTGGAATGATAACCCGCATCATGACGGATCTGGCAAATCCCTGATGATATCAAATAGTATTTTTAACGCGACTATCCTTTATTGGGGGGAGGGGAGAGGACTTTTTTTCCGAGCAACTCCACCCCGTACACATAAAATTGAAGAGTTTAACCAGAAAACCCCAAGGCTAAACAAAAACAAAAAAAAAAACATAAAAATTGAACGGGTGTGCTATTAATCGCTGGAGACAGAACATGGCGTTGTTCACCGACTTAACAGAGTGTGGAGTTTGTACAGTACGGAGGACGGAGTACCAAATCACAATATGGATGCAAACAAGGGATGCGGAATGGCCAAAATTTCTGTTACTTTCAATGTTGCACTCCTGACTCCGTACTCACCATTGAATTGATGAGTCACTCATAATCGGGTTTAACGACGGGAAAGTATATGCCGATCTCTCGTCGTGATTTCATGAAATTCGCTTAATGTGTCCCATCTGAGTTGGCCAGTTGGGCGGCGCCGCCATATCCTTTCGTGGAGATAACAGTTCAGCGTGGAGAACGTAATCCCGAAATAGTGGCTCCCTTGTTGGTATAGAATGCGGTAGCTCCAAGTTAGCCTTGGATCAAATTGAGGCAAAATTTCGAATACGAGGTCTAAATCCGGTGTACGGAGTAGGGCAGCTGTTATCACACTCATATTGCGGGGCGCCGTTTATAAGCAGAGTATTGCTCTACAAGTCAGCTGTGGATGGTGGAGCTGATAAGTCAATCTTTTTGATTCTCTTAGATTTCATGGATCACTAAAGAAAGTGTTTTGAGGACAGAGTGGAACTAATCCGAATACTCTGCTGAACTGCTTTGCCATTGCGCCGAGAAAGGGAGCCACTCGTATGGCCGGAGTATTGTTGATGTACTCCGTAGATAATTTTCAACGGAGCTAAAAGAGAAAGCGAAGAAAAGTCAAGGGTCCAACGCCTACATAGTTACTTCTTAATCTATGCAAGAAGCTCATCCAGTCGCAGCCCGGGCTGACTGATATGCTGTGTCGTCAGTGTGACGGCGATTCCTGGGTAAAGGGCAGCTGACCTATTGTTCGGATCTTGCCTGATGTTTCGTTTCATGTTTCATGTCTCGTAGCCTGCTATTGGCTCTACCCGTGCCACCAAACATCTGGCTTTGACAGTCGATCTTCTATGGTGCGACGAGGCGACGAGATCCAAGCGACAAAAAAAAAAGATGACGTAAAGATGGGACGAAGGTTGAATTTCCCATGCTGTGTTTCGGAGACGCCCTGCGTCGCCAGCCATGCGATAGATCACGCTGGGTCAAGGGGCAATGGGAAGGAGGCTGCGCAGTTAACATATACTGGCCCTTGAGTCGGTCTGCATACAATAGTTCGCCCAACGGCGTGCAATATTCCAAAGGGTAGTCGTGACTTTGTGTCACACAGTAAGCATCATTTGGAAGCATCAGTGGCAGAGCTTTTGAAGTGAGTACAAGAATCTTAGCATGGTCAAGCTTATACGGAGTATAGAGGCGGCGATGGCTACCTGATGTCTTTGACGGTGAGCAAGTCTAGTCATTTCCCAGCGTCCCTCTCACCTGATGCCAATTAAGGCAATTCATCAATTCGCCCCGGTCCGTTTGCATGCGCCGGAGTCAGCACGCCACGCGAACCGTGTCCCAACCAAGCGGTTGGTTTGTTCGTGGTTGCACAGTCCACTGCGACGACCAGCTGCAACAAGGCTAGATTTCAGTAGTGCGTGACTGTAGCCGCCTCATTCTGGTGTGTTGACCAAAATTTGTTGTCCAACGGAGTATTCTGTCCAGGTGACAGCCCAGTACTCCGTACTATGTATGGTAAGCTTATGGAGTAGTTAGTGTACCGGCCAACTAAGGGCTAGACATCTCCAAAAATTTCATCCTAGCAAAAGCCTGTTTATCTCTAATTTCCGATTTCATCAAATGTACGGAGAAGACCGCTGAGAACATCTCCTGTTAGTGGCAATAGTTGCCGGATCAATGGGGCTGTGATGGTGACCGCGCTAACATCTATCCAGTACGACCTCCTAAGATATCCATTGACAAATCGGTTTTGTGCAAGGCGGGATGCATGTCCAGCAATAGCATACTAGGTGTCAATCTGATGCGCCGAGACGTGGTCATGGCAATGCTGCGTGGAGGGAGGATGCAGCCCGTAATAGACGGATACGCCAATGTGATGACTGGGAAAGGAGGCGCGAATTGATAGGTAGAGAGCTTCGGTCAAAAAGAGAGGAGAAGGGGAAGACTACGGGCAATGACTGGCTCGGAATGCTGGAGAGGATGCCCACCAGCGAGTCCAGCGTTTTGACTGGGTGGGATGTAGATCTGTTCCTGCATTAGCGCCGAGGAAACATAAAAGGCTTTGATTGTACGGAGTACCGGTACAAAATCTTGCTCCCCACCCCTTTTAGCAATTTATGCCAAGCACTTTTTTGTTATGCATGTGCACAATCCCATTTGTGAGGATGATGGCGCGCATCACCATGCGCATTATGCCAATGACAAGAACTCTACGGAGTACAGAGGAATGCTGTCGTGGACTGCCTGCTGGACCAGCCATCAACGCACTGAAGTTGGAGTCTGTAATTGCCATCTTCAGCTTGGTGGGAAGTGCACCATCTTTTGCAGCGTTACCATTTTGACGCTGGTCTAGACGGGGCGTACCTAGTAACCACAGACAAGAATTCTACGAGGGAACTCGAGACAGTGTCTGTCAAACTCTGAGATGCCGCAGCCACTGCTGTCGAACGAGAGAAGAGCCCGTCCAAAAATGCAATTACCACAGAACCAGTACAAGACACGCCTACAGTGCCCTGAGTGAGTTGCCCTTTGAGAGGTGGAACTGCTCGAACTCACAGTAAGCATTTGCCCAATTGATATCTTGATTTGTGCAGGCCATAGCTAACTACATGCTCTCATGTGCCGAGGAGTGAGGGGTTAATAATTTAGCTGACCGACAGTCTATCCTTCAGCTCTTGCGTCAGACGCGACCGGCTGTACCATTGGTTGTAGAATAATAGGAGCGAGGGCTGGTCGCGTTCTTCATCGCCAATGAGCAATTTCTTGTTTAATTCATCTCCCGTTAGTTTATCCTTTTTTCGACTCAATATCCTGGGCCGAACGGACAAGCACGGTCCGGCGATCCAACGACCAAGCTCGGGCTCACTCTCGTCCAAACAGGCATTGGGCTGGCAAGCACGCCGCGGCCAGGGCCCAAGATCCAGCCGAGATTGTGTGACACAGCTTTTGAGCCAACCGCCATTCACCATGTACCCTCAGCTAAGGAAACGTGTCTGTCAAGCCCTGTGGCAGAGAAGTATTGTATGTATTGTTCCATCAGCGGCAAAGAAATGCTACCAGACCCAAATTCGAGCAAGCGATGGAGACGTTTGGCATTCAGGATTGCAAGCGCATACCTATATGTGCTGAGCGCCAAATGAAAAGGCGCGTAAAGAGAATTAAGCCGGCACCGGCTTATGTACATGAACCCGTTTAACATTTAACTGCTCGGTGTGCCTGACTAGGGTGGCGTAGGACTGCGGAACAATGATCGTGGAGACGGGAGCACAACGCTGGCAAACTGGATACCCCACGTAGCTGTGCGTATTCAATGGTACAATACTCCGTACTCCGAACAACACAATACAGTAACTATTAATACGATACAACGTGGGTACAGTGGCACAGATATAACTTGCAGCGCAGTATCTGTACACATGATACCAGGACGGAATACTCAGTAAACGTACGGAGTAACGAGGCGAATAATGAGGATCCAACGCTCTAGTACTTCTCGGTCCAGCTGACTACACCTGAGTAAATACTGAGTACTAGTACTCCGTACAGCGTACAGGCGACGGCAGTTTGTACAGTAATTCGTAATTGTACAGAGTACCCCCGTAGATGGACCCAAATGACCCATGACGCCCATGGATGTGGGTGTGGAGGGGTGGCGCGCCCCATTGCAGCCTCCACCCCAGCTTCAAGGATTCTGAGCGTCGGTTACCCCTGGATTAGCGTGGTTGGAGGAGACTGGCGCCGTGCAATTTCCCTGGGGCAAGCTTCGGCGGCGAAAAGAATGGACTGCTAAATGAGCTTGAAAAGTAAGAAGAGGGAAACGCGGTCAATGGACAAACTAAAACTGGGTCTCATGGGCAAGAAAAGTTGGTTGCTTGCCTACATGCATGTATCGGAGCAGACGGTATTAATATCCTGCCATCCTCCATCAAGCTGACATTTCTTTCTTTCCTCTCTTTCTTCTTCAGCCAGAAAAGCCACTTCACTTTCAAAGCACCTTTTGACTCGTCTTGACTTCGGTCGTCCATTCTTTAACCACACTCTAATAAGCCCACCAGCTTTCAAAGTCATTCTTTAATACCTTTTTTTCGTTCTTCACGAATCCAAGCCGTCAAGATGCGTTTCACTGCTGCTGCTGCTGCCCTCATGGCCGGTACCGCCATCGCTACCGATGCCACCTCCACTGACTACACCACCAAGCTGGTCACCGTCACCTCTTGCGGCCCTACCGTCACCAACTGCCCTGCCAAGTCTACTCAGGTCCAGACCTCGGTCATCCCCCTGACCACCAGCACTGTCTACTCTACCAGGGTGCACACCATCACCTCTTGCGGCCCTACTGTCACCAACTGCCCGGCTCACAGCACTGTCATCTCCACCGAGACCGTCGCTGTCTCTACCACTGTCTGCCCCGTTGGCACTACCCAGGCTCCCCCTCCTTCTTGGAACAACTCTACCGTTGTTGTGCCCCCTGCCAGCAGCACCAACGGCGGACAGCCTCCCGTCAGCTCTGTCTCCATCACTGCTCCCGTCACCGTGGTGCCTCCTCCCGCCACCACCCAGGCTCCTGCTTGCCCCAGCCACTCTGTCACTGCCATCACCAAGAGCTACACCACTGTCCTGACCTCCGTTGAGTACTCCACCATCGAGGTTCCCTGCCCTACCAACACTGCTCCTCAGGGCACTGGCCAGCCCCCTGTTCCCACCACCCCCGCTGGTGGCAACCAGACGTAAGTAGCAAGAAGCCCATTCTCATGGAACCAGACCATTTATATCAAATTCTAACATGAGGAAAATAGCACCCCTAGCGTCCCTGTCCCCACTGCCGGAGCTGCTTCCCTCGCCGGCTCTGCCGTCTTCGCTGCCGTCGCTGGTGTTGCCGCTTTCATCCTTGCTTAAATATTTACTTCCAAGTACATAAGTTGAAGCCTGAAGGCTACGGCAATTTATATTACGACAGGCATTTTTGGGATATCTTTGTTGGACATGTACAGAGTTTAACTTAGATATTCGCTGAATATTATTAGCATTTACGGCAACAAAATACGCGCAAAGGGGTTATTCAATGTATCTAATATTCTAATTGTATTGGGTGGGCGTACGGGAGGAGCGATCTTCGGCAGGAGAGAAGACGCGACCCTGGATGTCTTGCTTTTTTTGTTTTGAACATACCTATTTTCTCGACCCCATCGATGACGATGAATGAAGATTATTATCTCGAAGTTTGCTCCGTAGACAGTTGAGAGACAAAGTCTCAACATGAAACTCACTACAGTGTGGCACAAGCAAGGCGCAGCGGGACTTGGCTGCAACCCCTTTGCAATTCAGAGGAATGTTGGCATGATCAAGACCCTGGTAGTGGCTCATTTCGCATGTGGGGCCTCTTGCTGCCATTTGTTGCCATATGTAGACTAGATGCATTGTACCTTGGCCGTTATCCCAGTCGAGCGGAAATTACAATAGAGTCAACACCCCACCCCTTACATCTGGGAGTGCTGATTGGCTAGAGCTGTCACTGACTATGGCGGCTTTCTCCCGCCAATCAGAAAAGTTGCAAAGATCCAGCTCTGGACTTCCACGACCTTCCTCTGCAGCTGTCTGTGGGGAGTGGAAGCGCCAAGGCATGGGTGCTTCTGTACTGCGGAGTACAGGTAGCTGCTGAATGGGCATTGTTTGGGGCACGGCCTCTGCACATGGCTAGCAGGAATTATTGGTTTGTGGTAACTAGAAGCTAACTACTCCGAAATACCAAGTACAGTACGGGTACTTTGCAGTAATAATAGTTCTAGTATTATGACCAATTACGGAGTACTATATACACGGTTTCCAGGTGATTGACTGGATGGCACTTTTGTGTGCGGATATATCACTAGCTACCATGAGCTTCCGCAGCGGAAGACGGGCACATATATATTGCGCCATGCATTATTCACCAGAATAGAATTGTATTATTGCTTCGTACTGGTTTTATCAACGTTGCCTCTTGCTGCTTGGCCCCAACGCGTACATGGGATTCCCATTTTCCCTCTGGGTTTCTAGTTGTTTCTTGCTCCGTAGACTCAGAGAATCCGGGCTAAAGCAGATGATCGTAATCTTGCTTGCTATGCCGGCCACCCTGTGGAGTGTGGGTTTTTAAAAAAAAAAAAAAAACTACCAATCCTAATACGGAGTATTCCGTACTAATACAAAAAGTATGGACTTGACGGCCGGTTTTGGCGCGTTCTTTTCGCTCCAGCACTCCGCCTTGTACTCCAACTCTCGTCCGTTGTTGCATGTGTCTGATGGGGAAAAAGGCTGTTTGGGGATTCAACGTTGCGCTAAAATGACGGCATCTTGCAGCCTGTCACGCGGTCGGCGGACCGTTGCCTTGGTGTCTGGACAATTTGGGACAGCACAATAAACGCGACAATATTGCAGAACAGAACAGTTTGCTGTGCCGTGACTTCATGCTGTTTTGCTTCTCCTGATGACTGGGGGTTCTTGCTAGACGGAAACTGGCAAAATGTGAAAATAAAACAAAACATAGAAAACAAGTAAAAATAAAAGTTTGCCTCAAGTCTCCTCCGCTTTCGCTTTGTTTGCTCAATGTGTACGGAGTCCTCCGTACGTGTCAAACCCCCTTTTTTGCTTTTGTGGCCTGCGTGCAAGCTTTCCTCAAAGTCTCACCGCACCACCTCAAGGGGAGGCTACCACGCAGCCACGCCACGTACCTACGAGGTGGTGCGGCTGCGGGCGGCATTGTCTCTCCAGTCCTTACTTTAAACACTGTTTGCTTTTCTGTCGTGAAACATGGTGCTGGACGCCATGCCGTCATGCGTTTGTGGTGGTGTGTGGTACGGATTGCCAACTGATTGTCAAATGATATTGTCGAAGCTATGCGGATTTGCTTTGTGTCTATGCACGGGAGAATTCTGGTTTCATAAATCTGTCTGCGATCGTTTACGACCATTAACGCGTAACGTTTAATCGAAACACTGGCGCAGTCTTGGAAAAACAAAAGTGTCCCTTTGTCTACTCTCGATGAGGTAGACTTTATTTCCAGTATCACTTTTTGAACGTTGGCTAGGGTTGACAGCTGATGATGGCGTCACGGTTAACCTACTTGATGGGCCTGTCGAGATCTCCTCGGTGCCTTCATATAATGTAGCAAAAGGCGAGGTAAACCGCGACTGGCAAGGTCCATATGTCTCTGTCTCCTCGATGAAAAAGGACAAAGGGATGACTCCTTGGCTGTAAACGTTGCATGCAGCCAGCCTGATGACTTTGCCGTGTTGGAGTGCAAGAAAGGACTCTCAAAAGATGGTTAAATTGTTTTCAGGGGCGAGTGTCTCGCTGGTACTGGTATATCCCGCGCCCCAGCCAGTGTAGCCAGTTAGGACAGCACACCGACTCTGTCGGCCACGAGAAAATCCAGACTGAGATTCGGCTTGATTTATTGTGTCCTACTGCTGGGGGTGGGATAGCATGATAAGTATTGATGCCGGCTCCCAAGTCAAATTTGCGATTGTAGGCACCCTGATGTCATGTTTTCCTTCGTTCGTGCCAGTCCTGCACTTCGCCTGATCTTGATGAGCGCGGAAGAGATCGTTATCGTCACCGACAAGCACGGAACGCGCGGAGCGAAATCTAGTCGCATCGCCAAGAAACTAATATTGACTCTTGGTGGTATGGTCGCCCGGCGTGACGCTGATACCGGTTCTTGGCAATATCAAGAAATAACTAAGGGATAGGCATCCCCCACGTTGACTCATGGGACAAGTTACCCGTACGACAGGATCAAGACGAATCCAGCAACAGCTTACAGTGTCGACATAGTGTGAATTGGAGTGTTGGGTAGGCATCGACGGAAGAATGATGCTTGTATTGGGTTCCACATGATGCTGAAATGCCTGCATTTATGGGACCGGCTCAGGTGAGACATTAGACCGAAACAGAATTCTCAGGGCAGGTCGTTTTGTTTTATTTCTCTCCAGGAAACAATCCTGTTGTACCATCGCGTCTGAATATAAATATGCTGTCAACTTGGCTCCATGTGGGCAGTAAGGGCAGGATAAGTTGGTTCCCGACAGGAGAAAATGATATAGCCGAGACCAGCATCTCGCGAATGTATGGACAGCAAGTTGGCGTATGGAGTGAAAGCACGCGATTGAGAAGTTTGGCTTGATGCCAGAGCCTGACGGCAGACACCTGTAACTCGGTGCTAGATCCTGATTGTCTCGTCGCATGCCGAATTTAGTGGCGTACTGCCAGGAGAAAATGCCATTTGCTCAAGTGAACCGCGTAACGCCCTTAAAGTCTACAGCGACGGAGTCCTAAGGCATTGACACTGCCGGCGGCGTCTTGGTCCAGCTTGGTATTTGCTTGTCGAGCTCTCTAAGGACAATACGTTCTTCTGGAGGAGAGATCAGTGCGGAGGTACGTATCTGAAGAGTGGCTTCTTCGATGATTAACTAATAACAGAGAATAAATATCTTTTGTATCTTAAAATAAACGCCAATAATATATTATCAGACGTAACCTGTCGTTACTTACTTATTCTGGAGTGACGGTTTCTGAAGGCTGCCTAGACTTACCGCAAGTGTATTTTCAGCCAGTTTACTGCGAGGACCGCGTCTGTAATTGTTCTCATGAAGCTTACGGCCGCGATGAAAAAGATGCTCCGGCATAACGGCAAGTATGCTGCTTTCGCAACTAAGATAGTCTATTTTAGGTCTGTAAATATAATCGTAGTTGCATACGTGCTTGGCTTAGTTGGTATATGAGTAAATGCATCGGCCAGTAGATTCGGCTTGGACTCTTTTACTTTGTTAGGATGCATTTCAGGAGAACCTAGTTTGTACATGTTCGTTCGCAGGGTATTAGACATAAATTTTCATGGCTGAGAGAAAAACATATACTATATACACTCTATGTGGACGTCTATTTTGGAAGGGAGGGTGTCACTGTATGGGTTTTCAAGCAAAACGTATTTGGCTGGAGGTCCATATCTCTTTAAGGGCATTTAGGTTATCGGAAATGCCGTTGGACACAGCAACAAAGGAAGCCAGCTCGCGCAATGTTTTGTAAATAATATATTGTCGAACCCACGGCCAAGATGTGCACGTAAATATAAGAATTGTCTAGGCGTGAGATTTAGTCGAAGCATCCGTCTATCGGGGGGATCAAGCACAGGAGGAAATGCTAGTAGTTTGACAAGGGTGTTCCAAGACCTTGCCTTTCGAGACAGATCAGCAACATCCAAGAGGAATATATTGCTGAAGTTGGATATCAAGCCATGTAGAGCAGCAGCATGAGTGGAATGGTTATAATTGTTCAATCTCGCTAGTTCTGCTACGTTGTGGTCGATGCAGATGTGCACCGCCGTAGAAATTGACTCTTCGTTGGGCTCGGGACATGATCGTAGCCTTTGAATGATGGTATTTAAATGGCCTTCAGTGTCGGGCGAGTGACGATTCTGACACCATCACTTAACGCGTGGGGACATAGATATCTTCTCCACAAGAAGCTTTAAGAGCTGTTGCAAATCTATAGTACGTTCGTCGAGGCGTCTATGACCCCAAAGGCGCTATAAATCTATATCCGGATCGTGTAGCATATCGGTCAGAATGTTAGATAATGCTACGTAGGCATCCCCGGCGAGTCGAGAAGACTAGCGTTGTGCAGGAGGCGCTCGGGAGCCTGCGTCCCAAATCATATTGGACGAACCTTTTTGTGATAGTCACGTCACTCAGTACAAGAGCAGCCCTGATCTTGAGGAAGCTGGCACTGCCATCAGCCACGACGTCAGCGGCGCTGGCTTTCCCCATGCGAGGCATGTACGTAGCAAGCAAGCACGGCATCGTGGCGGCTGATGCATTTGGTGAAGTAGGCATTCGGATCCCCAGAGGCTTTGGCACAAGGTGGCCTTCATCGTTCGCTACCACGGCGTTGGCCTCAACACGAAGGACGTAGACGATGGATATTTCGATATTGCGGCAAGCCCATCCTGGCGTGCTACTTCGGAGATCATTCCAGTTGATTGGAGAATGAGGGACTAGATTCAGATGAACGTTGGGCAGCAATAGAAGATTACGCTGCAAACGCTAGAGGTTGCCCGAATGAGCGAGGTCAGGAACGGCATCCGCTCTTGAATTTGTGTGAAATGATACCGTGATAAGCTGTGCCGCGTCAATAGCCTAAACCGACTCACATATTCCAGCAACTGTTGGAAGGCTAATAGTGACCAAAGAGGTTCTCTGCCTGCAATACTCCGTACTATACTCCGTACTTCGTATTCAACTGCACATTGACCTCTAATGCAAGTGAGCAGAAAAGATTAAACCAAGCTAAATTTTCCCTGTCAGCCTCACTCTCCAATCTTACACATCCATTCGATGAGGACCATCCACGACCACATTTTATCAGGACCAAGACCGTAAGTACCAGGGCAGAGTAGTCCTACCGAAGCTAGATATCACTATCCACAGCATGCCAAGCAGTTATAGTAATAGGTCAACAGCCCCGGCAGAGTTTTGCAGCTCTTAACCTCACAGTCGAGCATTAGCCTGTCACGCGTCTACGGAGTAGGTACGGAGTAGGTACGGAGCACGGATTAGTTAGTCCGTATGTACGGAGTAAATACCGAGACGTACGGAGTAGTTGCAATATTGCGACGCAGGCAGGGACGACCCATTTTTAGCGGGTCTTTTCTATCGTCAGCCTCTCGCTACGTCTCGCTCTGTAGCGTGCGTCGTCGCTTCCTCGCTCTTGCGCTTCCTCGCACTCGCATCGCACTCGCGTCTGCCCTGTCACCATCCAAGATCCAACCACTGACATGTCTCCTCCGTACTCCGTACCCCCATGTGTGGAATAAAATTATATGCATGTCAGCAACCGCAATCCTTCGCGCCGACTGTGCTACGGCAATACTGCTATTCAATACCAAACAGCCCCTCCACAGCCCCTACAGCCAATAAATGTCCCAACAACAGGCAGACTGAGTTGTGACGTGCTCGCCTTATCTGTCGAACTCGTCTAAGCCGCACTCGTGCTGACGTGGACCCTACCAAGCTTCTCATACTCGTACGGCTGCCCACCAGCTGCCCCTGCTGGCTGCTGACAAGCCTCGCCCACTATGCGCACAATATGCTAAGCCCCATCGTCCGCAACTCAACGACGTGGATTTGGGAATGCGAGGCATACGGATTTGAAGCTGAAACGCGTGGGTGATGAGGTGGAAGGCCGAGTCCGACGGAGTAGATGTCCGAGTAATCCACGACGTAGCGACCATGTAGCCGCTTTTTTCTTGATTGCTATTTTTGGTGGACCAACATGCTTGAAATTATAATTATGAGGTTGCCTGCAGCTGGTGTATTTGAACTCGTCGATTCCCCATTATTAAACGGTAATCCAGATCATGATCAAGCTGCTTTCTTGCCAACACAAAGACATACATTCAGCATCTCTGACCATCAACCCCCGCAAGGGAATATAAATTTAGAGTCATAAACTCAGTCCTTGTCCTCCTCCGGCACCTGCAACAGCGTTGCAGCCTTGACCTCGAACAATATAGTCATCTGTTTCACCAATCTACTGAGGTCATATTTCTTGTCTGGAGAGCAACTAGAAGATTGATCTAGCTTTACATAACGCACGCGACACCATTGCAATGTCGAACCTACCTCCTCCCGGTCTTAGGACCTTCGGCTCCCAAACCCCTTGCAATTTACAGACCTGCCCTGTGGAATGGAGTATTTACGGATTTCGACCGTCCATCGGCGCTAACGCTGCCTTCCTCGCTTTGTTCATTTTGGTTGGTATCGCTCATGGGTATCTGGGTTTCCGATGGAAGAGCTGGGGCTTCATGGTAGGCATGCTCCTCGGTTGTCTCAGCGAAGTAATTGGGTATGCCGGGCGAATCATGCTCTACAACAACCCATTTTCATTTGTTGGCTTTATGATCCAAATCGGTACGTTTGTCTTCCAATAGCAGACCCTTATAACCGCGCTGTTCTAACTCCGCTTTTTCTTCAAGTCTGCCTCACCATCGCCCCCATCTTCTATACTGCATCCATTTATGTCACACTCTCCAAAACAATCGTCTACCTCGGCCCCGAGCTGTCCCGATTCAAGCCCGCACTCTTCTATTGGATCTTCATCCCCTTCGATGTTGTGTGTCTCATTCTTCAGGCAGCTGGCGGTGCCATGTCTACCAACTCCACCGGCGACAATAAGCTCGGCGTGAACATCTCCATGGCCGGTCTCGCCTTACAAGTCATTGTGCTTACCGCCTTTGTTGTATGCTTCGCTGACTACATGATCCGATATGTGCGCTCTGGTCGTGCCCGCAGCTTCGGATGGCGTTTGAACACCTTCCTTTCTGGTGTTACTGCCTCTATCCTGTTGATCTTGGCTCGTTGCGCCTATCGAGTGGCCGAGTTGAAGGATGGTTATAACGGAGAGCTGATCCGCGAGGAGGTTCCATTCATTATCCTGGAGGGCGTTTTCATTGTGTTGGCCGCGGTTGCCTTGTGCTTTGGACATCCAGGCTTGGTGTTTGGGCAGGGAACGTCTAGGAAGCACTCGGAGTATAGTGAGGAGAGTGGTATGAATACTCCTGAGAGGAAGTAGAGCGGCTCGCCTTGGACTATTAATTGGGCTTCTTGAGCTGGATTTTCTTGGTTCAAATGTGTTGGGGTGCGAGGCGTGAGCTGCCCGTCTTTGCAGACACATCGTATGCACTGGAATGTTTTCTTTCTTAAAGCGTTGTGCCTCCAGAGCGTGTTTATTGGAAATATTGGCATCTTGTCGTATACACTATATCCGGGTTTCATTTATAGATTGGTAGAGTAGATATTTAATGGCTTTGAATACCCAAACAATTAGCGAATTCTGCTTGTTCGTCAGGCTAGCAGCTACTTGATATTTGTGACTAATTTTGGAGTGCATGTCTCAGGACCAGACCGATGTAGAATGAATGAAGAATGGAATGGACGAGGCCCATTAACCCCGGCTGACTTGATTGACGATACCCGAATCGGCGGGTAGATCTTGGGAACCATAAACCGAAATACGTCGCTTAGTGCAAACGTCTGGTCTACATCTAATCTGGACGGTGATGATATACTGACTCCATTAGACTGTTATCAAATATGCTCAGGCGTTCCTGCACCATACAATCCATCCTGAGGCACCTGTAATAAGAGCGCATCTGTAAACCATATTGTGACGCGGCGATGGTAGGGAACTAAGTAAGTCGCAATCAGAAGGGTCTTTGCAAGACTAAATCTCAGATTCTTTTTTGCATGCCGTTATATTGATGAACTTAAACCGACATAAAGAGGTAAAAATAGAAAGCAGGACACCCTGTTCTCTTATCTAGTTTACTACGTAGAGAGTGCGTAAATATGTCTCAGTGCGCCGATATTGCCCCACTTCAGCTGGGGCGACGCTCGGCTCAGCGCGGGGCAGGAGCAATCGCTACGGACCCTTGAGCTATGACCTGCCGTTCTTGTTGGACGGGACGCCGCCGAACTTTTGACTTCCGTCTCGCGCCGTCCAATCACATGCCCTCCCCCCGCCCGGCACACTCTATCCGACTTCCCCAGCCTTCGACCACGAGACCGCTTTATTTCATCTGCGTACTTCCTGCGACCTTCTGCGAAATCATTTGTTGCTGTCCCATTCATGCTTTCTAAGGGTTATTGTCTACCAAAATCCTTGCCGCACCATCTCGTTGGTACATCAGCTCGAACTCCATTCTCCTATAGCCGTAGCTTCTCGACGACATCGCGCACCATGGCTCCGCCCAAGGCCGCCCTTGACTTTGTTGACTTTGTCAATGATTCTCCTACTCGTATGGTTCTCCTGTCCGCATCTGCTTGTTCCAATCCTTTCTTTTGCTTGAGTTTCGCCAAGAGTAGCGAAGTGACCGAAAATCCCAGCGTACCATGCCACCCAGACCGCTGCCGAACGATTCGAGAAGGCCGGCTTCAAGCTGATCAAGGAGCGCGACCCGTGGGCATCTACCCTCCAGCCCGGCGGCAAGTACTATCTCACCCGTAACGGCTCCTCGATTGTTGCTTTCGCCATCGGCCGCAAATGGCGCCCCGGAAACCCAGTCTCCATCGTCGGAGCCCACACCGATTCTTGCTGCCTACGCTTGAAGCCCGTCTCTAAAAAGTCCAATGTTGGGTATCTACAGGTCGGTGTTGAGGCCTACGGTGGCGGCATCTGGCATTCGTGGTTCGACAGAGATCTGAGTATCGCTGGACGGGTCCTCGTCAGGGATGGCGACAGCTTTGTTCAGAAGTTGATCAAGATTGAGAAGCCACTGCTGCGCATTCCTACGCTCGCTATTCATTTGCACCGACAGACCAACTTTGATCCCAACAAGGAATCAGAGCTCTTTCCCATCATTGGTCTCGCTACCGCGGAGCTGAACAAGAGCGCCGACGAGGATACTCCTGCCCAGGCAGAGGATGACGAGGACTTCAAGCCCCTTGAAAAGATGTCTGAACGCCACCACCCCGCTGTGCTGGACGTCATTGCCGATGAGATCAGTACTAAAGTCACTGACATTGTTGACTTTGAGCTTGTTCTGTACGATACCCAAAAGTCTGTCATTGGTGGCCTCAAAGACGAGCTCATCTTCTCGCCACGTCTGGACAATCTTGGCATGACCTACTGCTCTGTGGAGGGTCTCATCTCGTCTGTCCGCGAAAGCAACTCTCTGGACGACGATTCCACCGTTCGAATGATTGCCTGCTTCGACCATGAGGAAATTGGTTCGACGTCGGCGCAAGGAGCCAACTCCAATCTGCTGCCATCTGTTATTCGCCGTCTGGCCTCCCTCCCGGGAAATAAGGATGCCTCCAGCGATGCCAGCTACGAAGCCGTGCACCACGAGGGTGAGGAGTCGACTGCGTACGAGCAGACATTGGCACGTTCATTCCTTGTTTCAGCCGACATGGCTCACGCTGTTCATCCCAACTATGCCGGCAAGTACGAGTCTTCGCACCAGCCCGCCATGAATAAGGGTACTGTTATCAAGATCAACGCCAACCAGCGATATGCCACCAACTCTCCTGGTATTGTACTCGTTCAGGAATGTGCTCGGCTTGCTGGCGTTCCCCTTCAGTTGTTTGTTGTGCGGAATGACTCTCCCTGCGGAAGCACGATCGGACCTGGCCTGGCCGCTAAGATGGGCATGCGAACGCTTGACTTGGGCAACCCGCAACTTAGCATGCACAGCATTCGTGAAACTGGGGGCTCGGCTGATGTGGAGTTTGCCACCAAGCTGTTTGCAAAATTCTTCGCTCATTACGGCACTCTGGAGCCCAAAATCTTGATCGACTAAGCCTAAGGCCTACGTCGCGCGAAAAATGGCACAGGACGATATTGCGGTGGAGCAGGTGTATTACGTGACGGCTTCTGTTTGAAGGAGTGATGGGAGGATGATAATGATGTGTGGGCTTCAAGCATTTGGAGCGTGACGAGTTTAGCGAGATGACGAGTGGCGTTGAGGTGCCGAGCATGGGATTTCACGACCATATTTTGGATATATCCATCGAGTATTCCGTTCTGCAATCTGCATATCATGTATGTACTTGCGAAATCAATTTTCTTGGATACAGAAATTTTGAATATTAGTGCGTTGTAGCGGCTCTAATATAAATAAAGTTAATGTATTCAAGGTTGTGTCTTATTTTTGTGTAGAAGTATGGCCGTCGAGACGAAATCGAGTGCATGCGCGTGTGTTCATATACTCCCTTACAGTCTTAATCAGAGCTACTGCACCCACCAGCAAGAAACCGGTCCTCCCACGCCGTCACATTAGGGGCTGGAAGTAAAAAGGCACAAGACAAACCATGTAGCATCCCGCCTTTGACCGCAGCTGTTCACTGTTTACTCACGTCCCCAAGGTTTGGTTTGTTCATGCGGACCGCCGGAGAGTGTCTGTCGTAAAAAGCCCACGACCCCTTGTAGCTGCCCAGTCATAACGCGCTCCGGCCATCATACTACCACGTGGCCATGCCATATAGCAGATGCTTCTGCGTCCGCATTCTGTTTCTATTTTTGTTTTTGCGGCGCTCGTAGCTGCAGGCTGCAGGTCTGAATAGCAGAGCATGTTGGCGTGTTTGAAAGATCTCTCTCTCTCTCTCTCTCTCTCTCTCTCTGCGGTCCGCACTTCTAGACTAGACCGCCCCCCCCCTTGGATTCGATAGCCCAGGCTACATTTCCAGCCATGTTGGAGCGCTGAACGTCCCGTGTTACTGAGTTTTTACGTTCTTATCGTCTGGATAGAATATTCGGGCCATGCACAACAGCACCTGCCAGGATGGGCGGGTCTCTGACAGCCTAGGAAACCTGAATGGTGTATGTCTGTGTGTTACCGAACGAGCCATATAAATGATAACACAGCTTACGTGATTGCACTCAGGAGATTGGTAATCAGGGCTGGACACGGCATCAGAGTTTTTATTCAACTAGAGCCACTGTCGGCGCAAGTCTACAGGGGAAAGAATTCGTCGTAAATTGTCGGGACGCCATACTGCCAACTCTCTTGTGACGGGGGGATCTGCCCGATCCATCGGCGGCAACTCGACTCGGCGACTCCGAGACACTGATGAGCGAAAGCAATAGCGAAAGCAGCGACAGCAGCGACAGCAACAGCATTTACTATCTCGTGGCACAGTCTCCAGGCGTGTCTCAGCAGGCTCTTCCGGAGCAGCAGCAGATGCAGAGCAACACATCGTCGTCTCATGCTCTCTCTATTTATCCACCTATGCTGCACATATACTATAGGATATAGATCCCATTATTTCAGCATGCAGGACTATGTACTCCGTATATAGGAGGGACATGCATACAAGTGTCCAGTGATATAGTCGCGGCGTCAGCCACCATCGCTCCACACCGGCAATAAATATGCTAAATTGGGAAAAAACATCAAGATGCAAGACTACGGAGTACGCATCCCGGAAATACATACCGCAGCACGACAAGCCAGTAAGAATCCAGTAACGGAACCGTAACAGAATGTTGTTTCTCGCATTTGTCTGGCTGCCATGGTTTGACTCGTGACATTGAATGATGCAGAGCGTACTTGTCCCCATAGCTAACATGAATTGCGATGTAATGTAAAAATAGTGGTGATACATCCCGACGCCAAATCCCAACCCAATAAACATCAAATCCCCTTTTCTCCATTTACGCCAAATAAAGGAACACACCCCATACACAAAGTCAGGCCAGACCGTGTACCCCATCGGAATGTTGTGCCAGAAGTTTTCCTGGAACCAAAAAGAAAAAAGAAAAAAAGAAAGAAAAAACAGCCAACAGAATTGGGCTCTATATGCCACCCAACACCCACAGACGGGTTATCTAGCACTCTCATCTACTCATCTAGTTGCTGCGCTTCAAAAACGCGTTACAAAAAGAAAAACAAAGCGCCACATAAAAGCCATTCGTTAGAAATGATACTGTTTTCGTCTTCCAAAATTTGCCTGGAGATGAATGTGCTCCGGAGAGATCGAGTAGTCCGGTCTCAGCACCTCCCTTCAACTGAACCACTACTCGTGTTGAGATTGCCAGGCGTTTGTTGAGCATCTTGTACATTATCGTTCTCGGAAGGGGACTGTACGCGTACAATGGTTCGTCTGGGGGGAGGTGGCAGTGGCTTGTGCTGCAAGTCTGCGAGGGGTACGGTTGTTTGGCCAGTGCGGAGCTTGTAGCTTGCCAGACCGAGGCGGAGGCGCAGAATCTCGGCTTTCTGTAAAAGGAATGAATTTGTTAGTCATGATGTTTTGTACGAAGTTTGTGATTGGGAGTGTATGTGTGGAGGTATGCACCTCTCTAGCTTGCTCTCGCGTCATGTTGCCTCTCTGACGAGGTGCCAGCAAGGCGGGCGCGTCGGTGATGATGGTACTTAGGGTGTCGGGTTCTGTGGCCGCAGTTGCCCATGAGGAATCTCCTTCTGCAGCTGATGTGTCAAAGATGGAGGATGTGGATGGGGACGAGGTTCGCGAGCGTTGGAGTCGCGTCGATTCCTAAATGATGTTCTGTTAGTGCCTGCACGTGGACACCAAAACAAAAGCATATTTTAACGAAGTAGATGTGTTGACAAGCAAACAAGTTTGATAAACAGGATGTTACGTGATTAAGGAGAAATGAAACATACCTCGTCTACACACGGCTTCTTGTTCCCCGGCGAAGACGCATCTTCAGCGGGCCGTTTGGTGCCAACGAGGCTCGCGGGCAGGACTCGTTTGAGAGGTGAAGAACCGCCAGTAAGAGGAATGGCCGATATGCTTCCGTCTTTGGGCATCTTGGGCGAGGGGAGGGATGGCTTCGCGTTCGCGTCCAGGGGGGCCAAAGCGGCGCGTTGCTTTACTGGTGAGGATGCAATTGTGGTCATTGTGTATGTGAAGCGTGTGGACGTGGTCGTGTGTATATTGAAAATAGTGCAGCGCAGTAAAGGACGCGGCACGATGGCCAATTGAGAGTAAATCCGGGACAGGAGGAAGAGAAAAAAGACCAAGATTGGATTGGCCTGGGCTCTGGAATATTTAGAGATGAGAAGGAAGAAGGTGGAGAGGCGGAGGAGAAGTCGAGGTGATATTGTTTGGTGAGGCCCAGTCCCGGTTGTAAGTGAGGCGTGGGATCAGGCACATGCACGCAGTCTTGTCCCTGAATACAGGCCCAGGTATTTTGTACAGGCGCCTGCCGTCAGTCACGTCAAGTCGCGACAGGACGGGACTGGGCGGGGCAGGGCGGATACTGGAACGGGTGTATCCACGGTTAGTTCAGCTGAGTTGTACTCCGTATTGACATCCGCATTCACGTCCACATCCACGTCCGCATCCACATCCACGTCAAGCGCCGGTCCGTCAATCAACAGCAATTTCTTAAAAATGCCATGTAGTCCTAATTAGTCCACATGGCACCGTATCGTCGAAAAACGGCTTATCAACATCGCGGACTTGCATTGCCAATGGACCGAGTTTCGCTGTAGAGTTTGCATCTCGATGACGTGCGGCCCAGGTATGTGCAAAATAGCCGAAGCAGGAGTAGAGAGAACCGTACTTTCCCATCATTTGCATCAGGTCCGGATATTGTTTAGGCGTCGAAAGGATGCATGGAAGATAAAATTTCGGCACACTTTTTTTTTTCTTTTTTTTCCCCTTTTTCTTTTTTTAGCATCGCCAGGCTGTTATGACGATTTCCAGTTTCGAGTAAAGCTTGGATCGCCTGGTGGATTCAAACGACGTGAACACTGACCAACCAAGAACTCTTTTGCTGCTTGGTGAAGGACATGTATTCTTTCATCTCCTATACTCATGAATAGACCGCAAAGGTTCCTAACTGTGTGGCGAAAATCGATGTGCCTGTTCTGGGATAGGTATCGCTGCCAGATGCATAGTTTTCTGCTGTGTCCTGTGCTACTGCAATTCCTGTTTTGGTGCGCCGCCTCAAGGCTGCAACTGCAATGTGCAGAAGTTTCTTGCCCCCTTGGATCATTTTTCCTGTTCGGAAGAGAATCTTTTCGTATGCTTTTTCGACGGTCTCAGGTGGCTCAGTAACAGTTCTTTCCGGGGAATTTCGATGAGGATGGATGCTAATTTGATCACGTCGAATGTTCAATCAACTCAATGGTAAGTCCGATTCTGGAAACCAATGAGTTAAGACTGTAGGTTCTGTTCCATTTTTCTTTCAAACCCAAGACCTTTGCCTGGAACTTCGACTTTGGTCTTGATATTAAGATTTATTTCCTGGCTAATTATATCTCCTCTCAGGTTGGTGATGGATGGCGATGATCCGGTATCTGGAAGTCCCACTGTAGGAAATAATGCGGTCGACGTGTCAGGAGAAACACTAAGACAAGTTTTTTCGGTTTAAGTTTAGTCAATATCCCAATCAATTGACGTCGCTAGCTTTCATTCACACTCATCATTACGTCGAGAAGGCAAATCATACCGCTTGTGCTATGACTGCTCGCAATGCTGACTAGGATGTCTCAGAGACTGCGGAATGAGCAGGGGATAGGCTTTCCCGGCTTCTTTAAACGTGTCAAAGATCCTGTATGAGAGAAGAGAAGACCCCTAGCAAGATAATTGACGTAGCATGCAGCACAACGCACCTTTTATACTCTTTGGTTGTCAAAATCGTCTTTGAAGAAAGGTAACAAGTCGTTCTTGAAAGCTCTTCGTCCGGACTTTCTGCATCTGGGATCCACAGAAACCCATAGCAGACCTGCATCGGGACTATCATGTCAGTTTCGAGATAGTGAGCGATTCCTGAACCAGCGACAAGTGCCTTTTATTCGTTCTGGGCTTCTGTCCTTGCGATGTTCATAATGTATAGTGTGATGCTTCTGGAGAAGTTTTGACCCGATATATTCACCATCGTCTGCGTGCCTAAAAGGTTAGCAGTTATTATGTATCATATAGTGAGTAAGTAGGCTGAAGTTTTCCACATCGGACTGACTATCCAGAGGACAACTTATATATTGACCGCCATCCACAGGGTGAAAGAGATATTGGCTAACATGCTCTCTATGTGCGAATCATGAATACATGGATGTTTTGTATCTCCAGTTTGGACCGTAGGAAGTGAGCATCGGCATCCATGGCGCCGCTTCCGGTGAAAATCCATAGCTCACCTTCTACACTACGAAACCCCGTTAAGAGACAGCCTAGTTACTTACTTAGTGGCGGCGAAGCAAACTGATGATTTCCTTCGGACCGCCTAAAAGATGTCCTTGGTTAACATCCGTTGTGTTTGTCTCCTGAAGTATTGTTCTGAGCGCGAGTACCCCGTGCAAGACGTTGATGTCTCCTAGGTCAAATAGCTCGTCTGGGGCTGATGATTCGACTTGGTTGAAATCCTCAGTCGCCGCCTTGAACGCATCGACCCACTCTGGAGTTGACCCCTTCATTGTTTGATCGGTAGCAAGGTCTTGCATATCCTTGAAGGCTTCTTTTGCACGAAAGTACTCAACGCGACCCCCTCTTTCACCACGTTTCGGCAATCGCCAAGCATCGATCAATCTTTCAGGTCGAGTCTGCTTGACGTTTGTTAGGGTTATATAGCGTTTCCTATCTCTCTTTTTTTTTCTGGCTCTTTTCCCCTTTTTCTTTCTTTCTTTCTTTTTTGGCAAGATTTAACAAGAGGAGTGAATTCCTTGATAGCTTGTACGCTCGCATGCGGAGGCTTCTCATGGACGTTCTTAGCGTTCTTTAGACAAGGGGAAGCCTCTCACTAACTTTTTCGAATACCCTGAGCAAATTAACAATGTCTTTGAGTCCGCTGTAAGTCGATATCGTTACGTCTAAATTGCCGATAACGCCTGCGACTAGGCCAATTATTTCGATTCTGGACATGGCTCGGCTAGGCGATAATAGGGACCGACAGGATATCGACAGGTAACGAATAATTAGCCGTAAATGATTCTAAAGATAACGGTAAGGTGATTTCCCGCCGAAGGTGAAGCGCAATAGATACGTTTTACCCTGATTTGGACTTCGGAGCAGGCGAAGTGGTACACCGATTTCCAAAGTACCAAGTGTGATTGGGGCGAGTCGAATCACTTGTTAGTGCTCATCCGCACTGCCGTTCAATACTTTCAGGGTTGCTGCATGCATACAGTTACAACCAATGACAACCAGCTTCATGCCCACAGCGGTCTTGCCCTGCGACCAGTCGTCAACGGTTCTATGATAGC
Source organism: Conoideocrella luteorostrata (assembly GCA_032433595.1). Taxonomy (NCBI): domain Eukaryota; kingdom Fungi; phylum Ascomycota; class Sordariomycetes; order Hypocreales; family Clavicipitaceae; genus Conoideocrella; species Conoideocrella luteorostrata. The sequence continues at coordinate 50,966 of JASWJB010000149.1, forward strand.
AGAACTTGGAAAGCCTCCAGGGCATTAAGCATCGCGTGATTGCCATGCATCTCACACCCTGACACACCCCAAAGAAGGTAGATATTGGGTTTCGGTCAGAGAGTACAGCATGCTAGTGCCTGGAGAAGACCACTACCGGTCTCATGACTCACAACCCCCTCAACCCCCACGCGGGCTGTTGCAGCTGCTATAAATTTCTCCTCTCATGATCGAGCTGATGAGGTGTGGTTCGTTCGGTGCGCAGGAATCGTCATCTCTCACGGCAGCTACATGCAATGATCCGAAAGCCCGATTTGTTCGAGGTTGCGTCACTATGGTGTGTGATTAGGTATGATTCCGGTGCTTAGGCTGATCGATGGTTTTCGTAGTAGTAATGTTAACTGACAACGGACCCTACCAATCGTCCACCTTGACTGACGCCATGTACACAATACTCCGTGTGCTGTACTCCGTACTCCGTAGTTGCTGCTTCCAATTTTGCGGGCCCAACATCACTGCCACATCAAACCTCTCCCATCGTACAACACTCGATATCACACGCCGGAAAAGTGCAAAAAGAAATCACCATAAATCTCAACAAAAAGAAAACATACAACAGCCGGTGTTCGCTGGTCGTCACCGACCCAACTACTAATCTGCCCCTCATAGGCTTAACGTGTGGGGAGCGGACGGGACCCAGTGCTGTTCCTATGGGTATGGTCGTATGTATCAGACGGTGGAATAATTCCATCTATATGTTGTACTACGAAGTACATGAGCAACAACCTTCACAGCTTGCTCACAATGTTTGTAGGCGTCAGCAACAAACTTCGGAGGTAATTCTGGTTATAAGTAGGTAGTGACGCGTAACCTACGACCTGGCCCTCGTTTCAAAAAGAACTTATCGAGGGCCTGCACGACGGAGGGAGGGTGGCGACGACGGCGAAATTGTAAACTGACCCACCATCACTACTTGTCCTTACCATGCTATGGGGTAGACACATGGACACGTCTAGCAAAGGCATACTTCATGCACAGCAGTGCTGACTGCGGCGTAGACCGAGGTATCGTTGCGTATTTCCGGTCGATGCTTCTGGAGTGAATTTTTAGGTGGTTGCCTGTCTTGGCTCGCGATTTAATGCAGGAGTGTCTAGCTTCTCGCTGGTAGGAAAGGGGCCGTCAAATCCCAGCCTGGATATCTCATGTTCAACAATTACCTGCTGTGAAACACCCACTCTCAGCGGGCCCAGTCCAGTTCGTAAAGTTCGTTGTCGGCAAGAGAGCATTGAACATGTGATTAGAACCATGAAGATTGTATCATATCAGGGTCGAACGGCAAACTGGCTTGGAAGAGCAAGCACTGATGTGTGATTTTGGATGCGGCTGGATCCTGTGGTGGCTTGCACAGCAGGCTAGGTTGCATGTTTATGAAAAGACCAAAAGAGGTAAGAGCCATTATTTGTGAGTGGTGTAAGATTAGGAACGACGCAGCAGCCTTGTCTGCAGCTTATTCTATAATATTACATATTATATGTAAGCTTCATCAACATGCCAACACGAACAGTTTGTACGACAATAAGAGTCAAGATAGGCGGCTTAAGAGGCACCTTGAAACGACATGGACGGACGGAGGTCGGTAATATTACACGAAGATGCTACTCTACTGCTATCGGTGAATCACGTGGGACTTTGACTCACGCAATATCCAGTTGAATTAAGAACGGGCTTATGCGGAATGAACAGTTTGGTCCGCTCGGGCCGCACTTGCTGCATGTTCAGCAACGACGAGCGTAGACCCAGGTTTCTGCTTTACGATGTCAACAAGCATAAATCGGATTTTAACTAGGCTGACATGTTTCGGTGCCTCCACGCATGCAAACAGGTCTCTTATTGACGATGCTTCCCCTAGGCTGGATTTGTCAAGAATCGACCTTCAGGGGAGGACAGATGACCGAGAAAACACAGGCAGCAGCAACAGGTATTTATGCCAATAGATCATATATTTTATGGCTGGATTGCGTATCTTTCGTTAGGATGCAATGCTCGAGTAGACAGTTTCAGAAATATGTAAAGCCATTCGCTTCCGCAACCTCCGCAACTGCTCCACTTTGATCAGCTCAATTACCTGTCTAACATACTGAACCGGCAAACCGAGCAATTAATTTCCGGCAAAAATTAACACATTTAAGCATTTTAGCTACGAGATGCGCTCTCAACGCCTCACTGATGCCCCCACAATGGATCGATGGCAGTCAGTGGCCCTTGTCGTTCTCCAACTTATAGCTGCCAAAATACTGCATCCCTTGTCGAGACATGAATCGCGATCGGTCATAGATCATATAAGCAATTAGAGGTATTTTCATAAGATATCATGGCGAAACAAACCGCCGAGGAAATCCAGGAGCGACGCCGACGCCAAAATCGGGAGTCGCAACAGCGATGGAGTAAGTTATTATTTTTTTTTAAATCTCATTCCCGATGTACGATACTACGCGCTTAGTTGGGTACGCCAAGATTAACATTTCATCTAGGACAGCGCCATAGAGCATCGTCTCTGAAAAACGCCTCTCTCTCTCCTGAGGCAATCATTGCTGTCGAGCGACCACTCGACAATAGCTTTGCCGAGTTCAGCGCTGAAAATGTAGCAATAACACCGCCTTCTTTGGACTTGTCTCTCGAAGCGTATTTAGATCAAGACCGAACATTGAGCGGTGAATGGGTTGCTTTTCCGGACAGCTCAGTGACGTGGTCGTCGGATATGAGTATCTCGGATGGCTATGATGCGCCTATGCCATTAGACAATTGGCAGCCACCAAAACTTCATCCAGGAAATACCAACAAGATCAGTGCTTCTTTGGCGACACACATCAGTTACATCAAAGACAGGGAACATCATGTTTCTGTTCTTCATCCCGACTCGTACGCCAAGGACAGTATGAACCCCAGCCGCACAAGTCACAAGCCCATTTCAGATGATAGGCTGGATGAAGCGGAACATGTTTGCGATGAGGAACTTGAAGACGGAAGACCGATTCACGTACGTTCTAACTATTATTGAGACTTTTCCCCCTCCCCTCCCCCCTTTTATTTTTTCCCTTTTCGCGCGCTAATGGATGAGCAGGACAGAGAACAGTCAGAAAAGCAGCACAGGACAAATGATGTGCCGCTACACAAAAGTTTCAAATCGGAAGCGGTGTTGTCCATCCAAGAAGTCCAGAATCTGTACAGTTTTGGCGTAAAAGCCGGAATTTTAAGGCGAGACAGCAGATTCAGTTCGTATTTGCAGAACATGAATGCAAAATACACGCAAATCTCCACACTGGCAGGAAGTTCCTAGGGTGTCACACTAGAGGAGGGAAGTTGAAGACTCGGATCCGGATGCTGGATAGTTAGCTGGTTACCACGCCCCAAACAATGGCAGCTCTGACTCCGCATAGCTCAAAGGTAGACCCGCATCTTTTATCTGGCATTGCAACCTAGTTACTCCTGAGCACGTAAGGCTCCAAAGCCAATATTGTGACTCCACGACATCCCTGTCACAACGGGAGGGTGGCCGGAGTGGTCATTGACCGACTTGCAAGGCTTGGGACGAGCTCATTGTGGCCCACCGCATTGCTGGTTCTGTACTTTTACCGAGGACCATAGTATAAACTATCAGGAAAAAAATAATACCACTTCGGCAAAACACTTATCGTGAAACCACTCGAACAGTCGGTCCGTACATCGGATGCCAACACCGAAAGCCGGCAGGCAAGCGATTGCTGCTGGGCCGGCGGTGGCATCCAAGTTACCCGTTGGCGGCGGCACGGCTCACAGCCAGCGATCCAGGAATGTCCGCTCTTTAGTCGCGGAGACCCTGCGTGCGTATCTACTCCGTGCTCCGTAGTTACACGGAATCTTCCGCAGCTAGTTGGTGTAACGTTCAAAGTTCTTTTTCTGCAAAAATACCCTGGCTATGCAGCGCAGTCGGGCGGACGAGAGTAACAAGACTGCTCCTGCTCCACCTTTGCGCGAATGTAGGCCACAGACCCTGTGATTCTCAGCTCGCATTTAATGACTATAATACTCCGTAATTGTGGAGTTCAATAAGATCGGAACGAGGGGAAAGAGAGAACAGCCAAGATACGTATCCGCACGGGGTAATGAAGCTACTTCATCCCCGCTTCTAGCAAGGGCTTGAAGTGCTTGAATGGCTTGAATGGCTTCACTCCGTTTCATGGGTACCTGACTGCTATGCATGTCAGAAGGCGCAGCCGACACCGACACAAAAAGGCCCAACACGACTGGCTCGGCGAATGAATTTTCGGAGAATTGAGCGCCCTCTGCTCACAAGTTTGGAAATGTTGGTTGCGTTATCGGCGAAAGGTGTTGTTATTATTCCGCGTAGCAGCGTCTAATTCATCTTGTTCCATCTTCGCTTCTGCTGTGTGCAGTAGCCCTTGTCATCATCTGCTTTGCACCTCGTCTACGACTCTGGTTCTCTTCTGCCACCGAACCGTCATGACTGCTCCAGCTCAAACTGAAAATGCCACAGTCTTCGTCGCCTCAGAGCCGGCGGCGGTGCAGGACCAAGCTGTTCTTGACAAACTGCGGCAACAAGGCGTGGAAATATCATCCAACGGCTTTCTTCGATGGTCAAAAGATTGCGTCCAGCATCCGCGGAATTGGCCCGTCTTCTACAAAGCATACAACATGACCCTCGTCATGTTCCTCGACTTTTTCATCTCAGCCCTGGGCACTGTTGGAGCTGCCTGTCGACCCGACGTGCAGGAGCAATATGGCGTCAGCAGCACAGCCGTCTCTGTTGCTTTCAGCACAATGTATTTCTGTGGCCAGGCTGTCGGAGGCGTCATCTTTCCACCCTACTCCGAGAGCTTTGGTCGCAAGAATCTCTACCTGTTCTCCATTGCTCTCTTTGGGATCTTCAACATCGTTATACCAACCATTCCCTCGCTGAGTGCCATCTTCGTCGGCCGGTTCGTGACTGGATTCGCCTCATCTATTCCGTCCGTCGTCGCCGCCGGAGCCGTTGAAGACTTGTTCGACGAAAGAACTCGTCTCTGGCTTGTGACGCTGTGGCTGATTATTGCGAACCTTTCACTGGCCGTCGGGCCCATCTTTGCCGCCTACGTTGCCGCATCTGCAGCCGGTTGGCGATGGATTTTTTACATCTCTGCCATCATCAGCGCCGCGTCTTTCATTCTTCTCTTGTTTTCTCGCGAATCCCGAGCAACGCAGCTGCTATCCAAAGCCTTGCGCAGCTCGGGTCGTCCCGATCTTCAAATCGAGAACCCGGACCATGTACCGGACCTGTCCTACTTCGTCCGCGTTATTCTCTTTCGCCCTCTCATTTTACTCTTCACCGAACCAATTGTCTTCATTACGTCCGTCATATCGGGCACTGCCTTTGCCTTGGTATACCTCTTCACGGAGGTCATGCCAATTATCTACACATCATACCAGTTCTCGCTGAGCGCCGCTTCTCTAGCGTTTATACCCATCGGCATTGGCTTCACTTTGTCCCTGTTCACGCGCATATATGATCATCGTCGAGCTAAGCAATTCGCACGAAGAGGACAGCAAGAACTATCGCCAGAGGACAAGCTCATCGGTTTCGCCATTTCATCTCCATGTTTCGCCATCGGCCTCTGGTGGTTCGCTTGGACCATCCCTCCGGCTTGCAAGCCGCATTGGATTGTTTCTATGCTCGCCCTTGTCCCTGTTGGCTTCGCAATCAATGAATTCGATTGCGTTCTGGTGGGCTATCTGACCGACTCCTACACAACCTACGCCAGCTCGGCCTTTGCTTCTCTGTCGTTTCTGAGAAGCGTGCTATCGGCGGTGTTCCCGCTATTTGCACATAGTTTATACCGATTGGACGCCAACGTAGCGACCTCTATCTTGGCCGGCATTGCCACCATCTTTTGTATCAGCCCATTCGTGATGATCAGATATGGTGAAAAGATAAGAGGATCAAGCCGCTTTGCGAGACTAAGTGTAGAGATTAGCGAGAATGCAAAGCGTGCATTTGAAGCTGACAATCTATTGCATGATCAACCGGAGATGCGTAATGAGGGCAAGCAGATTACTCTGTGATGCGCTTTCGCGCGCACGCGCCTAACAAACACATAGAAAATGCCGACTACAGGCAATGACTAGAAGCGTTATACGTTAAGAAATAGACAACTCCTGGATTCCATTCCAAATTTTCTCGGCCATGACCAATCTATATACATGATTCGGAGATATGATCAAGATTGACTCTTCCTGTATTCTCACTCGCAGCATACGCCACCACTTATCAACGACGGAGCTGTCTGATAGCTTCGATACCACCCTTGATGCTGAAGGCCTCGTATTTCTGCGCTCTTATCACTGCCGTTGCCAATCTCGCAATCTCACCATCGTAACAGACTACGTACACAGGACCGGCACACCCACTTAGCAGCCGCAGAAGCCCTGTGTCTTCTTCAAACTTGGTCTTCATACTTTTCCAGTGCTTGTGCAATAGCTTAACGTCCCAGAACAAATCCTTAGGCGGCCCATCCAATCCCCACAAGGGACTACTCAAGCTGCCTTCGATGTGTTCGGTATCATAGTCGCGACTATGGCGCAGGTCGAGCAGGACTGCGCCGAAGTCATTAACCGAATCCAACAAAGTCTTGGATGCACATGTCGACTTGTTCCTCATCAAGCCATTTTGGAGGTGATGCTCGGGCGAGCCAAATATTCTGAAGATGGCGTCTTCTGGCGATAGTTCCCAGGTGAGGTCGTACTTGTCCTGGTCGAAGAACAGGAGCTCTTTATCGACAATGGGATGGAAACTGGTATCGTCGAGCTTGGCAAAGTATTGATCTAAATGCATGTGCGGCAGGTCACAGCAAACGAAGACACAGTGGACCTCGCCCGTGGCTGCGTCGGCGTGTTGGGAGAGACGGCCTGCAGACTTTTCGGCTTGCAGCCAGTCTAGCAGTCCCTGGAGGGCCATGCCGGAGGAGGGACCAGCAGCGATGCCCTGGCGCGAGAGCTCGAGGGATTGCGCAAACGAAGACTTGGAGCTGACTGAGAGGACTTGGTCGACGGCATCACGCCAAGGGAACTGGGAACAGTGCATCAAAGGCTCTGGACGGGGGCCGGGAACAGGATCGTTGATAGCATTGCAGACGCCCAGGACCTTGACGCTTGCTTTCTGCTTCTTCAAGTACAGGCCAGTGCCGCTGACGCAGCCGGCGCTGCCCATACCCATGGCAAACACATTAATTTCCGGGAGCTGTTTCCACAGCTGAGGGCCTGTCCAGCGAATATGGGACCTCCAGTTGTTATCGTTGGTGTATTGGTTCGGATTGTATACAGTTTCAGGGCTCTCTTTAGCCATTCGTTCTAGACGGGCGACGATGCCTCGTTCGTCCTGGATCTCAGGCTGCGCAGGCCCGCCGTAGAGGTGCACTCTGAGACCCCAGAACAGGAGCTGGTTAAGTCGGTTCATCTCGCACTTATTGGTAATGTAGACTTGAACATCTTTGTTGCCATATAAAACACGAGAACCAAGGCCGAGGGAGGTAGCTGTCGAGCCCGAGCTAGATTCAACAATGGTTTTTTTCGCACAAGCTGGCTCATTCTCGAGCATGTTCAAGGCTATGTAAGGGCCCATGTTAGATATGTTTGGGCATCATGGAAAGAAAGAGGATTCGCGTCAGACATACCCGGAAGAGATTTGACATTCTGAGCCGGAAGAGCAGTAAGTAGCTTCGCGTAGATGCGGACGTTGTCAGAATAGAACGGGTTGAGTTCGTGTGGTAATTCAACCAGAGGCACCGGCGGAGCGCAATCCGGGTTGTAAAACTTGCGGATAGAGTCCTCGCCCCTGAAGATGTTGAGAGGATTGTGTTCAGCCATGGATGCGAGATGATGGGCACTGTACAGTACAACCGCAGTGTGGCCCTGTTCCTGTCTGTTAGAGCTACAGCTTGGGCATTCACTGCTCAAGGCGCGGCGACTTAAGTGGCCGACCCTCATATATAGATGGACAGATGTCGGTTGATTTAGCACGCAAAGTATGGGAACAGTGGCTCTGGCAAGTATGGTTGCTTGAGCACCTCGTAACTACTCCAATGCACGACAACGTCCCTACATCTGCATATACGGCTTGAAGCGGATGCAGCAGTCGATAGTGGATGAGAGTGCCTTTCACTCAACTGAAGAGTGAGCCACGCACATTAGCCAACTGCCACCGTGTCTTCAAAGAACCAATACACTGGGTATGTCTGCTGAGGAACCGTTATTGCTGTACAGAATGGCCCAGTGAGACTCTCACGAATAAGGCTGCAGGCCGGGCGAGCGGACAGGAGTCGGTGCTTACTGCTTTGAGTAGGATATTGTACGTATGCATGCACGATTATGCATGGAGCAGATCACACGGCTCAAGAATAATAATAAGCATTGTAACGGGACGTAACGAGACGCAACGAGACGCAACGTTGTTTAGCTTCTTTTGCACAGTCAACATTGCTGCACAGCAGGACCGCTCCGACAGACTACCTAGCACATAAGATAATGTAATACCGTAAGCATGCCTCTAGCATAGAATGCATAAGAGTCTCTAGCAAATATCTTTTCTATAGCTCTAGCTCTATATCGGCTTACTATGGTCTATCAAGTGCCTTGCATTCACAAGAGTTTGCTTGCCGCTACTTACTGTTGGTAGTTTAAGAGAATCTCTAGCGATAACTACCCAGCAGCTTTGACAACAATTTTTTTTCTTTAGCTTATCATGACCCAATAGAGTCACTTCAAGAAGCGTTACGTTGTGGGTGAACACATCAACAAGTCCAAACGCCGCAGCAACACCAAAGCAAATACGGAGCCCACGGGTCCAGTTCGTACATCTTGATCAGCGGCCAGCAATTGCCTCAACATGGAGGATATTCAAGATCCCACCTTCGCAGATGTGTTCTCGCTCTCCTTGATGCGTTGCCTGAGTCGCACTGATCACCACTCAACTTCAACAGCAACAGACACAGCAGCAGTAACAGCAACACCACTTCTTTATCCCGCTGGGAAGACCATCCGGGGCGCAGACTACTCTCCTGGAGACTACAATCTCCACGGGGACTTGGCCTTCGAGTATGAACGTCTAGGCTACACGTGGTCGGAGTACACTTGTCGGGGGATACCGACCGCCATGTCACAGCAGATTGCTGCCCTTCTGGGGAATGTCTCTGTACTATCCGCCTGGAAACAAGCAGTCCTTGAGCTGCAATTCATTGCCGCACAGCTTGCCAAGGCCAGTGCTCAGAAGATGACAGATGCGACGCAGACGTGCTATATCCGATGCAAGACCACTCAAACAGTGCTTCCGGAGGACTATCACACCACAGATACGTCTGGCGTCTTGGCTCTCAGACTTTGGGATCGCGTCGTGGCCGAGGTGATCCCCATTTTGTTGCTGTCTGGGCCGGAGACGGCAGAGACGAAAGGCGCGTCCCAGACCTTCCTGGAGATATTTGCCTTCCTGAGGGACCCGATAGGTGGTCTGCACAGGGATGCTAGCCCAACTTGCCTCGTATTTCTTCAATTGCTGTTGCAAGTCCGACATAATCTTGGACGAAACGGTGCGTCAGAGCACCGCCAGCCCTGGCCACAGGTGATCGCTCAGATCGCATCGGAAGCCACGTACCTTGTGACACCGTACATTTCCTCCGCTGTGTACATTCACTTCTGCAGAAACCAACAACTTCTCTACTCGTACGTGCCTATCAAGCATCTGTCGCGCGCTGAGTTTTCCGATCCATCGCGAGTGCTTGGCATCATAAGGGAGATCCTCGAGAGCGGGCAGCGGCACGAAGGTATTTGCAGCGTAGCTCCCATTGCAGTAGCCACATACCCGAGAGTCCTCGACAGCCCAGGGAAGGGCAATAGAATGCTCAGCATCATCATTGACGGAAACCACCGTGCCACGGCCACAGTCCTTCTCCGGTTTTTGGCGTCGTTCCCGGCACGGCGTCGACGAAATCTGACCGTGGAGCATCTTGGACGATACTGCGCTGAGCATAATATGGGCCATAAATGGAGGGTGGACTTGGAACATGTTCTGCTCACGCTGCGGAAGACCAACAACAGTCAGAGCGTGGCCACTCGCCGCAGTCTGCTTCATAATAAGGCCATTGTCGACTCCTTTGCCTCGGTCGAGCATATTCCCGCTCTGATCGTCCAAGAGGAGGCCTTTCATACTGTGGATGAGCAACGGTCGACCCCAAAGTATATGCAGCTGCTTCTCCCCATGCATCAGTCTTTGTTTAACGATCCAAAGAGCGTGTTTGCACTGCCTCAGGAGGGACAACGGCACGGGCGACCACAAGGCTATCAGGCGTTGCCGTTCTTGAGCGAGACAGTGGTTCATAAACGCGTGGGAGGCGGAGATTTGGGTCGTATTGAATGCATTGACAAGATTTGCTGGAATGAGGACAACATTTTAGACGGGAAGGAAGTAGTAACTATAATTGAAAGCTAGAGATTCATGTACAGTAGTAGCCTCACATAAGGGAAAACGCACGGTTCTAGCATGTAGAGGAGAGGCAAAGACTGCCATTTGGTTTCAACATATCCTACTGTGAGCTCCTAAATAAAATTTGGTTCTATGACTTTCGCTTTGTTTTGCTGCCAATGTGTTTACAATGGCAGTTATGGTTCGGCCATGGAGCTGAGTTGGCTCCCAGGCTGGTGTTGATTAGACGGGGAGGCGCACAGTATGCGGCATAAAGTTTTTGCATACCTGTCAGCGTAAAAGACACCCCAAGGCATACAAAATCTTTATGCCTTCCACCGCCGTTATTGCTTACACGGGTGGGTCCTGCATGATAATCGTCCATCATAAGCTTGCATATCGTGAGCACACGGCGCGCAAATGTCCACCCGACGGCAGGCTTGACTCTGCGTGATGTAACAATGCGGCATTGCGGCATTGCCTTGCCCAGCCTGGGTATCGGGCATGCTTACTCACTTGTGTTCATGATTAGTGGCCGAAGGGATGTGCCGTCGATGCAACGCAGTCGTACAACAGTTAGTGCTCACTTGCTGGGGTGTTGTGCGATTGCTACATGGGTGGAATTCGATTAAAAGGCGTGTAATATCCGCTGCGTTGGCGAACGATCATTTCAAAAAGGAAAAGAGAGAAAGAGGGAATGAAAGAAAAACAAGAAGAAGAAGACGAAGAAGAGAAGAAAGGAAATATTGCCTTCTACTGGCTTTTTCACCGTATTTGAATGATAGCAATGGGGGAAACACCGCTTGTTGCTGTCCTTGGGTAAATCATATCTTCTTCCCTTCCCAACCCTTCCCTTTCCCTTCAGCATTAGATGGCGTTTGAGGCGTATAAATACTGACTCGGTGTTTCTTTCAATAGCGCCGGCGTCATTGGTCTACAGACAGCCATTAATCTTCTCGAAGCTGGTTTCTCTGTGACCATAGTGGCGAGGGACTGGCCGGGCGACCAGGATTTTGGGTACACGTCCATGTGGGCTGGTGCTGTATGTTGATTATTCCTCCTTTGTATTCATCATTCTCCTTTACATCTATCATCCTTCCTTATATTCATCATCCTTCTTTATACCCACCATCCTCCTTTACATCCACCATCTTCCTTTATATTCGCCCTTTCCCATTGCATTCACTGTCACCGTTTACATTCATCATCCTCCTGCCAGTCATCATCCAACCTTACGCCTGCCATGCCCATCCTTCCGCTTCTCGCAGGATCAGCATCCTCACGGGATTGCGTGTATATAAAACACGTACGCTAATACTTTTACGTCGCGCAGCAATGGAGGTCCACCTCGAAGATGCACGAAAAACACATGCAGCACTGGGAACACCGAACGTTCCAGCACTGGCAGACACTTACCTCCCGCCGCGCCGCCTCCGAGACGGGCATTTCAAGCAGTCCCGGGATGTACTACTGGGACTCAAGCGCCAGCCAGGGCCGCAAGCCGGAAGAATGGATCTGGTGGACCAGCTTCATCCCAAAGTATCGCTACATGCGTAGGGAGGAAATACCCGTGCCGATCAAATCGTGCGGCCAGGCGCAAGAAGATGACATCGAGGGAATCACGTACGAGAGCTTCAGCATCTCGCCGGAGATGTACCTGAAGTATCTCATGGCTGAGTGTAAGACGCTAGGCGGGACTATGATCCAGGGAGAGGTTGCGAGCCTGGAGGATGTCTTTGCTCTTGATGGATGCGGCGATGCAGTGGGGGTGGTCAACTGCGCGGGCGTAATGGGCACGAAGCTCGTAAACGAAGGTGATGCTTTTTATCCAACAAAGGGACAGGCCGTGGTTGTTCGAGGGGAGGCCAAACGCATCTCGACTGGATTGGGGGCCGACTGGGAGGCCGTGGTGGTGCCGCGAAAGGGGTTGAACGAGACATTTCTCGGGGTTACGAAGATATATGGCGTTGGGTGAGTATCTCCATCAAATCACCAGCAATGGTGATTCCTTGATTTCAAGCAACGTACAAAGCATACGCGAACATGTCATTAATACGCATATGCGCACGGTAGGACCCTCGATATCGACGAGGGAGCAACTCGGATGATCCTCGAGCAGGCCAAGCCGCTGGCTCCGGAACTGTTGGACGACAGCGGCAACTTTGAGGTGCTTAGAGTTCAGGTCGGCCTCAGGCCCACGCGGACTGGGGGAGCTAGAGTTGAGATTGAGAACCTGGCTGCTCGGGGGAAATGGATCTGCCATAATTATGGTCATCATGGGGCCGGGTTTGAAGAGAGTTTCGGTTGTGCGGAAACGGTCGTTGAGCTTGTTAGCCAACAGTTAGCTCGGGGGGACTTCGTTACACAGCACAAGAGCAGCATTTCTACAAGGCTGTAGCTACGGCGCAGCTAGTTGTAGTGATGGTCGCATGTATCTGCTTTCCGCATGTAATTGTCCCGAAATGTGCTCCAATTCGTAGACACATGGTTTCTCCGTACAGCCGCGCACGTAAGGGGCTCTGTAGAGGAACTCACGACGGAAACCCTGTTTTCTGCTGGCAAATGAGATATTTCTACGATTATTACTAGACGTATAACAGTAGACACAGAAAATTTAAAATAAAACCCAAATTGAAAAAAAAAAACCAATAAATTAAAGAATCCGGGTAACTAGAGCCTTTTGTCGTCGACAGATATGTCATGGAGCATCACTCTGTGAAGAAAATCCCAAGCACACTCGCCCTGACCATCCCAATTCTCTACCAAAGCCAGCTTAACACCCGTTCCCCCCTCCCGGCATACTCATCACATACCCAAGGAATCAATGGCCCTTGTGGCAGACCTTCTGGCAGTACGGCCCCGAGTTCTGGGTGCAGCTGGTGATACACCTAAACTGCGCAAGCGGCCTCTTGCCGAAGCAGCTGGTATTGCAGAGCTGGTTCTTAAACGTAACGCATTTGAAGTAGTTGTTGCCGACGCAGGCGCTGGCCGCAGCGTCGACGGAGTCCTCGGCGACTTCGGGGGGCGTAGATGCCGCGTGGGGGGTGACGACCATAAGAGAAAGGATGGAAAGCTAGGAGAGAAAGTATTCACCATCAGATCTCTGACGTCGTCACAATGTATTCTGACTGGGTGTATTGAGATTTAGCTTACAAGTCGGAGAAACTGCATGGCTTCAGACTGGGGGGTGAAGAGTCAAAGTGGCAGTACGAGGATGAGTCAATGTGATGATGAGACGATGACAATAACTTTATGAAGGCTAGAGAGGGGGGGGGAGGGGGGCTGTAATTCGAGAGGACTTGGACGCCTTTGTGAGCTATCAAGGAACCATATGTGCTTTTCTTCTCCTGCAGAAATGAAGCCCTTATATAGTTATGACGATTTCAGAATACAAGCTTACATCTGCTCCAAGTTGCTGACAGCTGTCGTAGAACCGACCTGAAGGAATCCGGAATCCTATCCCGCATCTGTCCAGCTACGCTGCCTTTTTTCTAGCCGATCAGTCACCTACAATACAAACGTACATGCAAGTAAGCCCTAGTTAGTGTTCCTTCCCTCCTTGGCTATAAGATCATGCCATGCCTGTTGGATTTGCCTCAAAGGATATTACGTGGGATCTGGGACTGGGGATGGGGATCCTACTAGTGCCGATCCATAAGCTTATTTGTCTCTATAACCATGCATGATGTGCACAACGTTGGGTTCCCAAGACAGAAATACTTGCTCAAACTGGCGCTCTTTTCTCCCCCCGCCCGTTCATCTTTCAGTCATCCATCATGTTCGGCAACTATCCGCTCATGGCGCAGGGACATAGCGCCAGGCGGCAGGCCGGGTGAATGACATGTCTTGGCAAGCCTGACAACCCGTGATGATGATACATGAAACACATTTGGCAATGGCTGTTTCATAGAATATAGGGGGCTATAGCGCCCAAAAAAAGTTGGCATCTGTTCCATGCCATTTATGAAGACAATGATGGAGCATATTGGCGACTTGCCATCACCCGTCAACGCTACTATAATTGACGCGGCATGCAACTCCGTACGGCCACAGCCGCCCCAGGTATGTATGTGTTGATAAGCCGGTGGGAAGCGCAACACCGTCAGCTTCTCGGCATAATACCGAAAATGTGCGTCATGGTCCGCAAATAGAAGAACCGTTTTCTGGCGCTCACCTCATTCACCGGCTGCAGACTGAGGCGAAGCATGAACGTCGCCATCTCGGACTCGGCACTGGTCTAGTTAGGCAAAAGCCGAGTAAAGAAGCCATAAGGCCCTTGTGCGATTCTTTCCAGAGGGCAGTTCCAGTAGGAAGAGAGGATGTGAATAAAGAGCATTCAATCAGGCGCCTATAACACAGACATCTCCATCTGTTTCCATATGATCTATGAAAAGAAGTTTCTCATCTGATTATCGGCTGATGGTATGCTAGAGTCCATATCATAAGCACACCGGCGAACAGAAACCTATCACCAATCCCGTTGCGTTGGCCGAGAGGAACATCCCTTTCGACACAGCTTGTAAGATGGCAAGATATAGTAGTCGGCTCGCCAATTCCTATTCCGAAAACAGTGGGATATGGTTCTGAGGACTGCGTGCGATCCTGGATGCAGTGTTTGTACCTGCGGCTTGAAGAGCCTCGAAGAGAAAAATTAGATCAGTTGGCCACACCGTCGGTTCGACATGGTGTGCTGAGACGCAGAGCAGTGGTGGACAGTTGCAAGATTCAGCACCGCCCACGCCCGATTTTGCTTTGAGCATCGTCATCCATTTACACCGAATAGTGGAACGAATAAGTTCCCTCGCAGTCCCTACGGCTGCAAACAAACTCCATTCAAGCCGACTTTTGAGGCACCGCCAAAGAGTCTGTATAATATGCGGTCACGTGTTTGCGACTGCATCCAGAACAAATCAAGCAGGAAGGCCTACGCAGGAACTCCTGCCACTGACCTGTTTCATGTCGTAGCCAGAACCGGGTCTGTATGAGCGGTTGAACAAGGCCATGACCGACAATGTTCAAAGATGGTGGACGGATGTTGTCACATGCCTCTGGAGCGGCAAGAGGGAGAAACCCTTGAGCAGATGGATAGGTGAACTACCATCAGATCAGGAACATAGCCCTATTCGCGGCTCGTCAAGGAGATCTTGGATGTCGGATTTTCTGCAGCAAGGTCTTTCAGGTAAAACACCAGGAGTGGAGGCGGTGGGCTTGAGGCGCAGCAGTATTGTAGGTATTGTAGGTAACTAGTAAACAAGGACGCCCCCAGTACGGCCGAGATCAATGCCCGCTTTTTCCATCAACCGCTTCATGCATACTAGAAGTTATCGTACAATAGTTACACTCCCCGATGAAAAGGTCGCTTGTATTGTACTAGTATGTACCAGTTATGCCATGGGTCCAACTGGGCTAGGGGCATGCTTGCTAGTGCAAGAACGTGATTATAAAAAGGCCTGATTGCTGCTTTCCATAAAATTTTGACGACAGCTAGACTTGAACAGCATCACATCCCGGCTTTTGGCATCGTGGCGACTACCCGGGCGATCGGCCTGTCAATGTCCTCCACCCCCCCCCCTCTCCCCCCTTTTTCCATCACGGCCAGATACACTGGTGGATTTCAGGCTTTTTGCCAGACCCGCAGAAACATAAGTAAATAGGTTTAATCGCTACTGTTGACCGGGCCGACAAGGTGAAATGCGACATGCCCAGCCGTCCAGAGATTCCGTTGGCATTCCCGTTTCCGTCTCTGCCACCAGCGGCGAGGGCACCCTTCGGTCCGTACGACAGCGATGGCCGAAGGCTGACTACATAACTAGCTACGGAGTACGAGAATTGTCGAGGAGGCCCACCTTGTCTTGTCTGCATGGAACGACTAACTACGTAGAACACCGGGTTACGAAGAAGACCGCCCTATAGCTAACCAACCAGTTAGTTACTCCGTGGCCCTTCTTCGCCGTGTTTGTATGAGCGATGCTGCGGCCCAAGAAACGCAAATGCCGGCATGATTACAGAACAGTCTGAGCAGTTGGCAGCACTAGGCGTCCTCCGTTCCCACAAGCCACAAGTAATTCTTGGCAGACGCGTCGTGGACGACAAGACATCATGATCGCTAGTTCAGCAGAGCTAAAATGCAGAGCCGGCCCCCAAAGACCCATTGAGTGAATAAATGATACGCCTGCTATGCCGAAGCTGTGTTCTCTTTTCAGCACCCGACAGGGCGGGAACGGCGCTTGGGTTGCGCTCGCTAATCAGATGGCTGAGAACAACTAGTCGGTTGCCCGCATTCGCTCGTTCTCATAACTCGTCATCGCGGTCGCCATTCCAAGCTAAAGCTGAGCTGAACTGGTTGTTGTACAACGCCGCATTGCCACGCGGCTCGTCCAATTCAATCTTATTCTAATTCTATTGTTGCTGCTTTCTTTCGTTGAAAAAAAAAATTGAAAAATGAAAAAGGGTATTCCACGATAGAAAGACAGGACATTTCTTGACCCTCGTCATGCTCTCTTCAGCATCGCCACATCCCGGTCCCCACATCGGAGATCCGAATCGGTTGTGGAACGGCGGCAAAAAGATCTAGAAAGGTGTAAGAGGCAGAGGTAGATATGCGGACAGAAAGACGAGGATAAATAGGCACGGCTCACGCTGTTCCTGGTTGAGCGGTTTCTGAACACTATCAACAACTGGCGCCTTCTTCTCTTTTCTTCTCTATTTCACCCTTCTTGACACCCCATTGAATGAACCAAGTGCTTATACAAAGAGCTGCGGCAACTCATTCACTTTCACCATGAGGCATCACCAAGCGGTCTGGCAGTCTCAGAAACTGCTCTCTAGCAAAAACTTTCTCCCAAACCTCTGTCCATTCTCTCGAATCCCTGCCAACTCGTCCCCTTGTCGACAGTTAACCACGGTGGCCCTCTCTCCTGTTCCTCACTTTTCGGCAAAGGCCCTTTCCTCAACCTCTTCCGTCCCTTCCCTCTCGGCTAGGGACCTCACCTCCGCAAACGACAAGAACCATGTCCAACAAGTCTCCTCCCCCTGCTGACGTTTTCATTTCAGTAGAGTATCCACAGAGCTGGACCTTTTGTTTGCTGTCCTTCGTATTCCCATATCGTACAATATAACAAGTTTCTAATAGTCTAAAACGCCGAGATCCACAATGACATACGAAGCACGCTTAACTAGGCAAACCAGCATGGCCCTCATGAGTGAGAGCCCGCTTTGGGGGAAAAAAAAAAAAAAAAAAAAACCAACAGGAAATGAAAAGGAAAGAGACAAGAGCATACAACATCACTACCCGGCTCATAAATACAGGCAGCCTCCCGAATCATGTATAGACTAACTAGCCCGAGCCCGGTATTCTGCCCTAACAGCTGACAGCCCGGCCTGTATCCTCTTTGCGCGACAGCTGTTCCAGAAAAGTGAATCTCGGATCCAGTTGTCGTCAATATTCCCACGCGGACTTGGGGCGGCAAGGGAGAAAAATATGAAATTTAAATGGAGTCCCGGCTGCCATAATTACCGTGTCAAATGCGTTTGACGATCCGCTGTCATGGATCTTGTTAGTCGACGCTTGGCTTAGTTGGCCCACCAGCGGCGGGGGGGAAACCGACCAAAACATTGCCTACTCCGTATAAAGGCGAGACTTAGCTGATGCGACCTTGCAGATATTGGGTACCAGGAAGGAACCAGTTTGATGAGGAGGGATGACATTTTCCCGCAGTGAGGTCGCAACATATCCCCCTATCTCCCTACCTGCCAGTCATGCCAAAGTGGCGCCTGTTGGCTGTATTGCTGATGAATTCGGCCCCGCGGGCCGACCCGGCACTAAGCCCTTTTAAGGGTCCAGCAGACTGACTAGATTAACATCTTTGATGCTCCAGGACTTCTGGATTCTCGGCACAAAATGTACAAGATGCGTATCGGGAACAGTATACGACTTAGTCGCCATCACTGGACCGGCGAGTAGCTGAGAACATAAAGGAGGGGCAACGTGAAACCCATGAAACCTGGATCCTCTGATACGTAATCACATTATTGAGGCTCGCTGGCCGCTCTAAGGGACAAGCAAAGCCCGATACTAAAACGATACTAACAAAGTCCGCCCTGTGAAAGTGCATACGACCAATCCGCTCTTGCAACTGTACAATTCGCTCTTCGTAAAATACATTAATATAGCTCTTAAATCAACCCGCCAAATGCTTCCTTTCCCTTTTGTTCCGTTATTGAAGCCAATAATTTTAAATGTTTGCAAAACAAGGTGCTCTCCCCACCTTGACCGAGGTCGTTCCTTCTCAAACCACCACTGAAGCTTTTCAAAGCCGATGCCAGGCATGAGAAATTTGCTTAGAAGGTCCTCTTCGACCGAGGGAAGCGTAAACCGAGTCGCGTCTGCTTGTCGTAAGACCGAACAAAACCCATTTTTCCTTTTCTGATCCACCGGACTCCTTGATGCCTCTTCCACATGCTGCAACGTCATCATTCGGGTATATATCCTAACAAGTATCAAGCGAAACCATTGAAGAAACCAAAGCAGCCAGATGAATAAAGCAACACGGAAAATAAATGTTATATGCTCGCCCATTGTCGTGGATGCAGCCAAACTCGAAACTCATTCTCGCCAGAATTGAAAAGCCAACCAACTCAGCATGCTTGAGCAAAAAGAAAAAGAAAAAGAAAAAGAAATCAGTATCCCATGGAGTAGTGGCTCATGTCGAGCTCAAATGGCTTTGAAAAGTCAATGGTGACATCATCCCAATCAGGAGCAGGTCCTGGGTGGGGATCAAGCAGAAGATTTGTGTCAAGATTGCAAAAATTCCCGTCCAGCGAAGTACTGTTCAGGTCTAGAAGCAGCTCATTATCGAAAGATTGCCAGTTCACATCAATCTCCAAGGCAGCTCCCTCGGATATGTCGCTATTCGGCTCGCTAGATCCACTATCCTTGCTTGACTCAGGAGTATCATTTGGCGTCCATGATCGGTACATGAGGGCGTCGCTGACAATGTTGGGCAGGCCCTTTTCGAACCCGAGATTGTTGAGCAGTGCTTGGGGATCGATGGTACACCCAGCCCAAGGGCTGGTCTTCGCTGGCTTCGAATCAGTGCTGGCTTCTTTCGACTTCACATCGACACCCTTGCTCAAAGCACTGCCCGTTCTCCTCATGGCATTGTCTTGGGACATTGGCGTGGCTGCAGCATTCTTCGGTGTTTGGCCTTGCTTCGATGCCGATGCACTCATCGCTGTGGCTCCATCCGTCGGCTTAGAGGTCTTTTTGGAAGTGCCATCCGCCTCCAAACCAAGGGCCAATGCCAGATTCTCCTTCACGAACTTCAGAGGGTCCTCCTTTGGTTTGGTATGCTCCTCCTCAATATGGTTCTTGAGTGCTTGTTCACCAGGGAACCCGATAGCTGCCATGTCACAATCTGGCTCCTTACAAAGGAAAATAGGCTTGGGAGGCTCCTGGCGACGCATTTCTGGTGAGGCATTCTTCGTCGTCTTTGGAGAGGGTGTAGCGCCACTTTGCGGTGTCTGCCCCGTGAGCTTGGCCTTCTTCCGGGCAGGCGGCAGCTGCAAGTTGATGTCTTTTGGCTTCCCGATGTAACTGGGATTTCCATGAGGTGAAGACGCCCCAAAGGGGAAGGGGGGTTGTGTAGCGGTTGGCGCGGGGGGTGCCTGAGATCCTTTGCCATTGGTCTTTTGTTGATTCTTCAACGCTTGTGAATTCTTCTCCAGATTGGCCGCATTCAAAGGCGCGGGCTGGGACTGCGGAGTCTGCTGTTGCTGAGTACGTGGTTGCTGTTGGGGCGGCAGTTGCGCGGCTTGGTTCCCAGCTGTTCCTTGTCCTGGTTGTGGTTGCTGGCCAGGTTTCATCAAAGCCCTTCCTTGCATACTAGCCGCCAAATCCTTAGCCATGCTCTCCAACATAGCCCGAGCCTGATCAATCTCCGCCGAGTTGATGCTGAACTTATCCTTCACAACAAGCATCGGTTCGCCATCCGAGAACTGTCTCATGATTCGTAAACGCTTTGGAAGATGTTAGTTAGCACGTTGATTCCGTCGCCTGTGTAGCAACGATTCACAATGTAGAACGTGGCTGGGCAAAAGTATTACTTACAGTTCTGAAGAACATCTTGGCCCGTGCATCATCCCGTGTGAGTAGGTACCACTTCGTAAGACCACGGCTGACCTTAGTCATGTCCCCAGCAAGACGTTGGATCTTCACGCATGTCTCGCTGTACTCTTGCGGGCTCATAGAGATGTCAGACATCATCTCCAGACCGAATTGCTTGGCTTCTTCCTGGCTTATAGTACGGAGCCGGTTAATGGCCTCGGCATTCGGCTGCTGTGACTGGTTTTGGCCGGTCATTTGGGCTTTAATCAACTGCTCGTATCTGGCTCGCCGTTCGGGGCTGAGGTTAGCAATTTGCTGTGGCGTAAGCGAAGCTACGCCCTTTGGAAGTTGCTGATTTGACTGTGAGGCAGGGCGAGCTGTGGGAGCAGTCACAGATGTGTCTGCAACGTCGTCTGTACTTGGCCGCTTGAGGCTCTTGGTGGGCTGTGCCTGGTTGCTGTTCCGCGCTTGACTATTGGCCTGACCTTGTTGCCTCTGTACTGCAGACTGCATTGACGCAGTTTGGGCCATGTTCGGGGGGCTGGCTTGAGTCTGCGGCTGAGGCGTCCGGTTTTGCTGCCGTGGTGTTTGCTGCACTTGCATGGGGGCTTGACCCATGGTGTTTTGTGCGCCGCCAACTTGTTGCTGTCCAGGGGTTTGTGTCTGACCAGATGTCTGGCCTTGCGCTTGCTGCGCTCGTAACTGCTGTGCCTGTTGTTGTTGTTGCTGCATCCATGACGTCCTTTTCATGTGCATCACCATGGTTCGCAACTGCTCATCAGGGACTTGGGCGAAGTTTGGCCTCGAATTTCGTACATTAATGAGATCCTGTGGCGTCACCTGCAAGATGTGCTGTGGAATGTTCCCAGTCGGTCTCTGCATTCCTATCTGCTGATTGGGCATGGCTGGCCCAGTGTTTGACATCGCCGCGCCGTTAACATTCGGGTTCTGGCCGGGCTGCTGCTGCTGCTGCTGCTGTTGATGCATGGAAGCACGCCTCTGCATAAGGACCTGGAACTGCCGTTGTTGGAGAGCACCCAATTGTCCACGAATCTGGGGTGGTAGCGTACTATTCCGGCTAAGCCAGATCTTCAAATCTCGCCACTTCTTGACCTCAACAGGTAGCTGGCCGACAAGATTCTGAACCTGTGGTGGCAAGTCCATGGCATCCATCATTGCTTGAGCTTGGTTATTTTGGATCGGCATGCGCGGCATCTGCATCTGCTGCTGTTGGTTGACCGACATGGCTCCATTTGGCTGCTGCATCCCCTGAGGCACTTGACCCGCTGCACCCATGTTCAGATTCATTTGGGCCCCAAACTGATTTTGTGGGCGATTCTGTTGATTCATCTGGGCACCATTCATAGCCATCCCTTGTCGTTGACTCTGCCACTTCCGGAAGACTTCATTGAGCTTATCGGTTGGTAATCCTTGGATTGCTGAGCGCTGTTCTTGTGTCATGTTGGCAAGCATGTTGTTGAATGCTGCGTTATTAGGCCGCTGTGTACCTTGATTAAAGCGTTGATCGCCGAAAGGAACTATGCCCTGGCCCATGCCTTGCCCACCCATGGGGTTCATGCCACCCTGTGGCCGTGATACTGGCGTGTTCAAGGTGTTCATACCAGGGCTTTGTGAAGGAGGCATGCCATTTTGTTGGTTCTGTTGTGGCATATTCATCTGTAGCTGGTTTTGAGATTGTGAAGCACCTTGGTTCATCTTCATTTGTTGCAGATTGACGCCGCCCTGCTGTTGTTGGGGCTGTTGGCCCTGACGAGGTGTTTGATTTTGCCCCTGAGTGTTGGGAATATTCTGGTTCCCTGGCTGGGGTGTCGCATGCTGGCCACCGGCAGTGCTGGCTGGCACAACCATTTGACCAGCTTGTTGGGCCATGAGTCCGTTCATCTGCTGGTCTTTAATGCTCTCCATGTTGGGGTTGAACTGAGAGAAATCTGTTGGCTGGCCCACATTCATCATGCTTTGCCGCTGCTGGAAGGATTGCTGGCTGTGTTGCTGCTGCATCATTGCTGCAGCTGCAGCCTGTCCACCATTCTGGTTCTGGCCACCAGCTTGCTGTTGTTGCTGTTGCTGCAGACGGTTCATATTCGTCTTCAGCATTGTGAAAGCTTGGTTTTGGAAGAACCAGGCCAAGGGATCCCTTCCTTGCGCCTGAAACTCAGCAAGCTGCTGCGGAGACAATCGTTGTGACAAAGTCATTCTCGTAGTAGCCTTTTGCTGATCCGACGCCTGTGTCATCATCTTTTCTGCGAGATCCATTACTTTTGCACGATCCGTCGGAGCAAGCCTCGAGATGTCGCCGGGAAATGGCTGAGGCTGTCGGATCTGCATTCCCGGGGCCTGCTGGTTTGGCCCCATGGCTCCACGACCAGCTTGGTTCATCATGCCCATGCCCATGCCCATGCCCATCTGTTGTTGCTGAAGCTGAGGCTGTTGCTGTGCTTGTTGCGGTAACTGTGAGCCTTGCATCTGGTGCTGAAGATGTTGGAATCCTTGTTGATTTTGACCCATTCCACGGCCCATCTGCGCTTGCATATTCATGATACCTTGAGCTTGTGCAGCTTGCGCCTGCGCCTGCACATTCGCGTTTAAGGTATTTTGAATGTTAGGCTCGTTTGCCTGTCGCTTTTTAAAGAATTCCAACGTCTTATTAGCCAAGGTTTGATCGTAAGCCTCCTGCAACTTGTTAGTCATCCGCAAACACAAATGTTAAGCAGGACAAGGGCGCATCAGAGTAAATACCTTGCTGGGAGATTTAAGAAACACTTCACGTTCAAACCCGCAGCCGAATTCAGCGACTCGCAAGTGCTCAACGCCACCTAAGGCCAAAGAAACATTGGAAATACTATTGGAAAGGGTTAGTTACTCCTGCCCGACGGTGAAAACAAACACAGCAATCTTGCAAGACAGAGCACGACGGTCGGTAGATTTGAGACACTTACAGATCCATGGTCTTTCCCATGCGGTCATTGATACTGACGTTGGACTGCCACGTCAGGCCATTCGTAGGTTGTGGATTTCGGAGAATATTTTCGTACACCAACTGTTGGACCTGGGTTTGTGCCCCGTTCCGTCGCAGCTGCTGGGGCATCATCTGGCCAGCCCCAGCCATTTGCTGCATATTGGCGGCCATGGCCGCTTAGAAAGGAGGTGGGCAAGTCCCGGACCCGAGGAACTGTGTCTCAGCACCGATCGAGGGGTTAGTGATTTACGATTTGGTACGAGGGGCTGTGAGGAGTCGTCGAGATTTGGGCCAGTGAGATCAATCGGCCACACAGAGTTCAGTGAAGCACTTTGATGCCGCCCGTAATTATAGGTCGCTAGTATTGACGAACGTGATTGACGCTCAAAGTCGACTGGCGCTGTAAAGATGGTTTTGGATATCTATGTCGTCACAGAGCTGTCCATGAAAGTATACTGGAATCGAAGTGCCTGGTGTATGGTTGGTAACGAGTGTTTGTGTCGTACGGGCAGCGAGGAGTAACAGCCGCAGCGTAGAGGGTAAGGTTTCCGGCGGGAAAAGCTGGCAAGAACTAACGAATGAAATGGGTCGTTCGAAGGAGCCCGATTGAATCTGGTGTCACCGTTGTTTTAGGCGGGCACAAGGTTATTGTCAAGTTGCTCGGAGGGCTTAGAAGATCGAGACTGAGGTTTGCAGATCAGATGGCGTAGAAGCACAAAACCATTAAAAACAATATCGACAAACAAGACTCGGTCGAGTAATGCGAGGGCAAATGCTGGCGATTATCCTGCTTGCGAATGTTTGCGAGCGGATCGCGTTCACTCTTCCCGTTGGATGGCGGAATGTCGTGGCAAGTGGGTGAGGGCGGCGTATGCCTCGGCGGTTAAATAAACGATGGTGTTTTGGGTTGCGTCGACGAGGGGGGTTTCCAGTCAAGAGACATGAAGAAGGGCAACAGAGCGTAAGAGGATAAAAACTGAGGCAATGCTCAAGAGAAGGCCGGAATTGACAAGGAAGGCCAAATAAGGCGGTTCGAGAAGAAGAAAGAGAGGAATGATGCTGCCGTCCCCTAGGCGAATCTCGAAGAAGTGGGTGAGCGGTAGAGAGGAGGTTTGGAGAAAACGGGCAGGGTGAGAAGGCTGGCAAGTGCGGCGACTAGCACGACCAGAGGTGACCACGAGAGAGCAGAGTAGAGCAGAACCGGACAGGCAAAAAGAAGAGGGCGGACGGGTGGGCCAGGACAAGGACCCCAGGACCAGGACCATGAGACCCAGACGCACCCACAGGAGTGGGCAGCAGACAGGGCAGCAGACAATACACCCCCATTGTTTGTTACAGGGACACCCTGCCAGCGCTGGGGGGGAACAAACCAAACCGCAAGGCACAGGTGGGTTGGCTCTGGAGTGACCAGCTGGCACTGGTTCCATGCTCTGTAGACCGCCCTGGATCTGCGCACACCATGCGCTGGAGGGAGGATGAGGGCGCTGGGAGTTCTTGGTTAAGGCTCCGAGGTGCCTGGTGCGGATGCTGAATGCTGGGCAGAAACAGTGTGACTGGGACCCTTGTGGTCGGGCAGACAGGGGGTGTTCCTAGTATCCACCTCCCACCTCCTCCCTCCAGCGAATGGGGTACGTACCTGGAACAGAGAATGGTCTCTTCTGTTTGTCAAGGCGGGCTGCTGAAACGCCACCAGAACAACAACAAAAAGCTCCAAGAAGCAGCTCCAAGTGGTCAAAGGTTGTGGTGGCGATGGCGATAAGAGCAATGTGCTTGGACGACTTGACGACATTTCGTTCGTTCATTCAGTCATCTACATTACTATTCACATATTTATTCTGTTCAGTTTCAGTATCTACCTTTCGGTATGCAGGAAACAGCTGCACGCGTTGGCCAAATTGAAGGTGGCATGATCAGAATCATGGCCGGCTTGAGAGTGGCAATGAGCGGTACTAAGTCCACACGTGTAGCTGTGATTGTGGATGATATGTGCCCGGTGTATTGCTACTCTGAGTCCAAGTAAACAGGATCCATCGGGTCAACAATCTGCAAAGAACAAAAAAACTTGTGCAACCCGGAGTCGGCCTGCTGCGGTATACATACTTCCAGTTGAAATCCTACGCACATACCGAGTACTCCGTGCAACATGCGCCATGGTGTGACACGACTCGGCAGAATTGGCCAAGTTGTACGGATTTCTCGAAGAGTACTCTGTCTGGTATGGCATGTACTATATAAAGTATTCATTGATATTTACCAACTATACTACTTGAGCACTCCGCAGTATTATGATGCTGTATTGTACTCCGTAAGGGAGGAGGTAGCCTGCGGCGCCAACATTATTTGGCATGTCTTGCCGTGGCTCCCCGCAGTCGACTCCTGTTATGTCGATTCGTTCACGGAGTATCGTTTATATATCCACCAGCATTGATGGCCCAGGGACATATGCCGTTACACCCTAGACCAAAATACCGGTTGATACCGACAAACCTAGATAGGTACCTGTAGGTCAGGCCAGATTTCCATCGCCTGCTCAGAACAGCAAACATTACTATACAAACCAGAAACTCTTGTGTCCGAATCAACACTTGTAATGCAAAACAATAAGCATATGAGAAGACAGCAGTGCCGGAGAATCGCAGCCATGAGCCCCAGGAGCTTGACTTGGTGTTGCATGTCCTGGGGGCGGACTCGTTACCAACAGGTTTGCTCCTCACTCTGCCGTGACAGTTGACGGCGTTGAATGGGGCCCCGACTCGGAAACTCTGTTTCCTCCCCAGTGAGTAGCCATTCACTGTCGTTCATCTGCGTTTAATACCCGTTAGCCGTCCCAGGGCATTTCCGAATAAAACCCTCCCGGGAAAGAATGTTGACGGAGCCGCTCGTCGTGGGTCGTGGGGATAACGGAAATCCAACACAATGGCGACGGTTTTCTGCCTGGCAAAGATAGCATGAACATGACAGCAGAGCTTGTGCCTCGTACACAAATACACCCACACACACACCCACAGCCTCGCTTTCTCGGAGGGTGACTGGATGAGCATCATGGCAGCGCCTTCGAATTAAGCAACTGGTGGACACAACAGAGGGGGTCTTGGGATCCTAGGCATTTTTGACACCCTGGGCATCCTGAACACGCATCCTGGAAAGCCAGCCAGCCTAACTTGTGGGTAGGCGCAGTTCTGGCGCAGCGTGTCTGTGAAATCTAGCCTTGGCTTGGTAACTTCGACGCATAACGCAGGACTATACTCCGTACTCCATACTGGAAAATCATCTTGAACAAAGGCGAGGCGAGGCAGCGCCTTGTTGAGTTGTCTGGGATCTGAACCTAGCGTGTCGTGCACAGTGAAAGTACGATAGAATATCGTCCATTACTGGTTTGCTGCTTTCAAAATCGATTTGTACCAAGAGGTGGCTACTATCTAACCTGCACTGACCGTCCTGAGTCCCCGATGGCAAGAAACTGGGTGGACTGCGACCGTATGCTGTACTGCAGTACTCCGTAGTTACTATTCTATGTACTCCGTACTGAGAACGGAGTACGGACACAAATAAATCACTACGAACCTGGGAATAGAAGCCATGCCCTACTGGCTCTGGACCAGGAAGTTTTGCGACCGGGGTCATCGGCTCCCTTTCGGTTCCGCCACGCCCCCAATTGAGGTGGGTTGCTGGAGCCCCGTGATGTTTCTGAGCCTCACCATCGACCTCTCGCACGCACAATATTTGTAGGCTACTCTAACCCCGTCTCAAAATTTCCCCCAGGTTTTAATGTTCGGCATATATTGTTCAGAAAATGTGTGACTTGTGCGCTGGTGCCGAGGTTGCCTCTTGAGCGGTGTGTACGTGGACTAAAATGGAACGCCATCGACTTGACGCGCGCCATATTTAAAGCTTTTGGAGATGAAAGCATGATGAAAGGTTGACAACAGACGACCGAGGCTCCCAGCTCCGCCGCAGAATCAATCAGCAAACTTTAACTTTCACGCTGACACGTCTCCTACGCCGGTGATGAAGACAGCCTCTGTAGGGTGGGTGTTTCAGCCTAGCCGCATCCAGTTCTGAAGGGCTCGACAAGCCATAAAACGCAGCTCGGTGTCAGGGCTGGAGATGATTAAGCAGGTCTTGATATTCACAAGACAGCGTTCGTGTGAGCGTGTTCATGGCAGGCTCTCTGACACCTTTGAGAGATGGTGCCTGTCAGACCAAGTTCGTCCGTATTCCGAGCAGAGGGCTATTGAATCATGAGACAGCCAACTTCGCTGTACTACGGAGTAGTATGTCGGGTCATCAAAGCAACAGACAGGAGCGGAATACAATGCTGGCTGCGGAACAACGTCCCTCTTGCCTCCTCGACAAGACGGCGAAAAATATTGCCTGCATTCTCACAAAGTTGCTCAAACCGTCACACGATTGATCTCGCTCTCTACAATACGGCACTCCTAGACCATAATCACACTGCGCGCGCATCTACTATCCGTTTCCGTCTCGACTACGCGACCAAGTACCATGATGTTCGGCCAGGCCGAGATAGACATTCTACAAATAAGCACTGCTACGCATCGCAGAACAGATGGTGCTCCCAGCGCAATATGCTGCGCCGACCCACACGCTCTGCTAACTAGTACTCCGTACAATACGGAGCACAGCACGGAGAGCACGGAGAACACAGTCATTCGAACGCTGCCTTTTTGCGCTCAAGGGAACGCAGCGACATGAAATAATTGGGCAGTTCGGTATCTAGGCCACCCAAATACCCTCCCTTGCCGGCGCCGATCAAGGATTACCCATGTCTAGCGCAACACACACCACATGGGTGCCGCAAGTCAGCGTTACCCCTTGGGGCAAGGAAATAATACTACGGAGTAGTAGGTAGCCAATTCAAACACTTGGGTTGGCCTCTCACTAATAACTTATACTGCGACAATACCTAGCTACTTGGCTTAGTCCAATCCTAAATGGGACCCCTCACAAGGCACGGCCAATATCAGACGCATCTGGGACTGCACAGCTCGTATTGTAGATACATATATGTTGTTCGAAAGAGTCGACAAGGAGGAAGTCACCAATGAATCCCGGGCTTTCAAACCTCAAAAGCGGCCACAGGCACAATGCAGGGCCGTCCTTTTGGGTGGACATGGTGCGCTAAGCATCCGGCCCGGCACGGTATGCATCTGTGGTTGAGGAGACGGGTCAGACAATCGACAGTCTATGGCCAGGATCAATCACGCTACACAACTCAACGAACGATTAAATCGTTTGACCCCCTCTATGTTCTTTTTCTGTCGTTCATCGCGGTTCAGCGCAGTAACTACGATCTCTGTCTTGATGTGCCATTTGTTGATGTACCAGCTCCCGATGCGCACGCTTGGACTCAGAGAAATGGGCCACCCACATCGCAGGTCCAATGCCCAAACGGTGTGGCCAGATGAGATATCGACAATCCAATAACTACTCCGTACACTGATGCCGACACGAGCCTCGGTCGCCGGTGTTGTAGCACAGGAGTATTTTCACCTTTGGCACCATACGGTCGCTCAGACACGCCAGCATTCCACTTCTTGCTTGGACGCACGCTCATGTGGACGACCAAATATCAGGACCAAAGTTTACTACTGGACACTGACAAATGTCAACACCCAATATCACTAGTACTATGAATGGACGCTTATTTCATCCAGCATTTGTCATCAAACCACTTCACCACAGTTTTGTGGCAGCATTTGTGCAACAGACAGCGACTCGTTCAAGTCTAAACCCATGGGGAAATCTCATTTGTTCCTGCTCCACTCCTCGAATAGGAGTATAGGAAGGAGGAGCAGGATTGGTCGTGATAAACTATGTCACACCGAGTCTTTTACAAGGAAGTCTTTGACGAGGCATTTTTCAATAATGAGGCTAGAGAGTTTGCTTCTTGCCTTCTTGGCCATGGAAGTGACCTGATTGCCCCAAAGCCAAAGATGATTTTGTAACCGTCCCTCCTGACAAGTAGCGATGGCCTCCTGCCAGCTGCCTCGTTGTCAACAGCCCACAGCCCCTCCATGCGTGGACTGTCAGACCCATGCGTGTCCTCGCTCTAGTACCAGACTCGAGAACAACCCCCCCCCCCCCCTACCTTGCCCTCCCTTGTCAATATTCAGCCAACCTCAGCTCTCGCCACTCGAGAATGCGGTCTGGCAGGTGCGAATTGTCGCAACCGACTGCGATTAACGCTGGTATTTCCATTTCCACTGCGGAGTCATCGTGACCTGTAGTAATGGTACATACAGCATGCGTCTGTACGGAGTACAATATTGTATGGCCAACGCAAACCAAGCACCTGCCATAGGAAGGCCAGCGTCTTTTCTCATAGAGTGTCTCGCTTCTCGAACCACTTTGTGATTCAGGTGCTTCGCCAGTCAGGCGGGGGACAAATTACGTGACCCTTTGCGGCGTGGTTTGGTTAGCCTTGAAGGGTCACGTAATTTGTCCCCCGCCTGCCAGTGCCACTGCGGGCTGTTAAATAGATGGAGTGGGAAATCGGATCTCTGGAGGAGGAGGGGTCCAGCCGGCGCGCCAGGATGTCAATTTCTGATCCCAGCAAGATTGTCTAACCCCGGCGCCGCGCAATCCATACATACATAATACAAGTCCAAGCGCCGTGGGCTACCGGCAGACAGATAGTTGTTACAGCACTGCTTATCCTCCAATTCACAGAAAGATGCGAAAGAAGAGTCTGCATCACAGCAAGGCATGTAATGCGACACACGACAGCAGTATTTCACCCCATCATTGGACCCTATCCAGCTCTTTCTCTCCTTCCAATGACCTGGCCGTCACGTTTTTGACCTGGCCAGGGTGGCAATCCTGTGGATTTCATAGTTGTAGTGCGGAGAAACAGGGAGCAGTGCCGCAATGCATCACTTAGGGCCGAGGTGACTGACTGGGTTAGAGTTGTGAGCTGCAGCTAATAAACCAGCTCGATGACTATTGTATGGTACATTATTAGGTGCAAGTATGCTCAACATATTCTCATGTCGCGCATGTCTTTGTCCTTGTTCCTCCAGGCAAGTGAGCTTGTCCTCGTGTCTACCTACGTACACCTACATTTCTGTCGGAGTAATAAAATACGATGTGTTGCAAATTGGACCATTTGCGACACGCACATCGACACTAGAAGCTCGCAAGTGGATTCAAGTTGGAGCCACTAGGCCAATTTGCACCAATCATAATACACGGTTCGCCGATGGATCTCGCAATGGACAAGAAACATCAGTCAAGTTGGGCTAACTAGTGTTTGGGGACAATTGGGCAATGAAACACGTTGCCGTCCTCGTCACAGATTAGAGAGTTGCGTCGAAAGCCCTGCGTCAGAGTTGCCAGTGGGAGCATTCATATCATCTGCGAACTGACTGGAAGGTCGGAAAAGGGATGGTCGTCTCCCGGGGCACTAGACACACAATCTCAGACGATGGCGGCGTCGTGAACCGCACGCATGCCAGGGAGGGAGGGGGCTCTTGTGCCGACCATCATCGATGCCTAACATGTAATCTGGGTAACAACGCAGCGAAATCGGCCGGTTTGGATACAATCCGGCTCAGGGAGGAAGAAGAAGAGGAACGAAGAGGAGCCGCGGCGTTGGTTAATGCGCGACATGAGATTCATTTCCTAGCTGGCGAAGAGAATTCCATGCGTGCTCTACTCTCTCTCTGTCTCTCTCTCTCCTTCGACGATGCCAAACTGGAGACAGATGACCCTGACCACCTGTCGCAGCACGGCAATGCACATTCCTCAACAAGACCACGGGAGCACAGGAGAAGCTCAGGACCGAAACTAGCTCGGAGCTCACTGGCAGGTCAACAAATCATTGTTCATTCCAAACCCACTCCCAATGCTGGCGTTGTTTGTCACTGCAGTGGTCAGAGCTTGGGCCATTTGCAAGCTGCTGTACGGAGTAAGTACCTGGTATTATCATGCTATCACATAGCACCGCACGGCATGCCTGTGATGCTTCTTCTCCGCCACAGTCAGAAGCAACGAGTAGCGTTTGTGTTCTGTACGCTTCCTGCCGACAAAGGGCAAGAACAAAGGGATGGGATCGTCATTCAAAGTTTGGGAGTCGTCTTGCCTTGTTGGTATCAAAGTGCAATCAATGTCGACACAAAACGGGGCACGGAGTGTTTGGGTTTTGATGGCCGACAGGGTATGGGCTGGACCGCACCTGCACCTCTACAACGGACCAGACTGTTTGTGCAAGCACACACAATGCATACTCCGTACAATGGCGCAACTGTGCTACGAGGCGTGGTACGGCCAGTACTAGTAACTGTACGGAGTAACTAGCCAGTTATGCTCCTGGCCACACAGTCCTATGCCCAATCTGGCTGTCATCCATGGTCAGTCTGGTCTCATGAAAGCCAGCCGTGCCAGCCCACCGCCGCCATCCGTGCGCCGACCGGCTGGTCCCAAGTGGGGACTGCCAGCTTTCAACGGCAGAGTTCCCACACAACTTGCCAACCAGACCTTTGCGAGCCAGGATGACGGGACTGCTCGCCCAGATGCTTCCCTGTTGATGTTGACGTGCGTGCGTGCGTGGTAGGTTCACAACTGAACTCTCCACGCTGCCATTTCCAATGACCGACCGAGCATGAATTATGTTCTTTTTTGTCCAATTTCCTCGCAAGTTATTCATGGTCCGCCCCGGTTTCCCGACCTGGGCCGACAGTGGCAGTCACGACCTCCCTGCAATGCATCACGGTACTTGGTACTCAAACAGAGGACGGAGTAGTTAACGAGGACGGAGTACAGAGTACTAGTACACACATTGACTCTTTCCTAGCCCACGACCACGACAGCCACAGTCAAGCCCGTCGGCCAACTCAAATAACTAATAGCCTAACTAGCCATAGCACGCGGAAATGCCACAGGCAGATTAAGTTTTAGCCCACTTGCTTGACAGTTGTTAACCTTCTGCAGTACTCCGTACTCCGTAGAACAATTACATATTGTGAGCAAGGCACGGAGTACGGAGTACAGTACGAAGAAAAGCATCTGTTCAATTTACCAGCGAAACGAGTAGTAGTTTGTGTGTGCTGCTGCTTCTGCTACTACCATTGCTGCTGCTGCGAAACCCCCAAAAATTCAAAAATTCTTTTTTCCCATTTACGCTCCAGCTGCTGCTGCCTGTGTCCCGCACAAGGCACGCTCGTTGGGCGATACGACAGATACCCTGCGGGGACGCTTTTCTTCACACACCACAGAGCGGGCAGCGGGTAGACTCTGGCTGTCTGATCGCCCGGCCGGCTGTCTTCTTCGGATGGTGTCAGTGCAGTGCAGTGCAGCAGCAGCGAGAAACGTCATGGACGGATCCTAGGTCATGATGATGATTCGTGAGTGCAGTGACACACTGACCGTACCTTTTTTTTTTTTTCGCTGTCGCCGAAGCATCTCCATCCAAAAAGGGCATTGCTGCTCCGCCGCCACCCAAATCTCACTCACTCGTCCACCAGGCAGGCAGGCAGGCTATCTTCGAGTCGCCATGTCACGGAGTAATTAAATGGTTATTATTCTGTTCTCTGTTACTGTAGGTAGGCAGGCAGCCTCGCACGCTGCAGGAAGAGGTTTTTTTTTGTGTTGCCCAATGTACTCCGTATTTAAATAGACCAGACCAGACCAGACGACAGGCAAACTCCTCGACCGACAGCCCTGATCCCTCCCCCAGCCAAGCGAGCGCCAGCCAACCGTAATCACCAAAAAATTGTCACCACCGACGTCGCGCGCAATGCAATGCACCTCGTGTCAATCAATAATCGACAGCCCAACGTCAGCATCTCTCTACTCAGCCTCCTCCCCCCTTTCGCCCATTCAAATAGTTAATACATCATACATACGAAAGTACTCCGTAATGGCTGTCACATTGCGCCAGCCTTGGAACCCCCTTCCCCTTCCCTCCCCTTCCTTCCCTTCCAGATAGAGTATCGTACATACAGGTTTTCGTTCGCCTCAGCCCTCAGTTAATTGGACACGCAAAGCCCATGCCGGCATAGCTGAAAACGAGGCGTCGATTGGGCGGTGCCACTACATAGCCAGCCTTCTTACTCCGTACTTCACGTCGTACAAATATGATGTTTTCCGTCACATATACGAATGGCAAACTACCAATTAAAAGATGGAACCAAGGGTCGAGCGCGAGTCCCTCTGGGGAATCTATTTACGGAGTGCGGTAACTGGTTAGCTAACCAACTAACCAACCCGCACAGGAGTCGAGTCTTGTTTCGGCACTGGGGAGACGGTCGTTGATTGACAGCTAATTGCACTCTATCCTCCATCTGCCATCCTCCATCCTCGACCCTCCATCCCCCAGATATCGAGTGTTGAATTGCCGCCAGATCAGGCACAGCCAGTCGATCCGTCGTGGTCTTTGTTCTCGTTCTCTAGGGCGGCAGCACTGCACCAACCCCCCTCCTCCCCGCTCGTCTTAAACACCTAGGTTTGTTCTTCAATGTTTGCTGCCGAGTCGAGTCAGGAGATCAAGCTATCTAGGCTTGGGCTTGGGCTTGGGCTTCAAGGATCGCCATGCCAGAAGATAAGGAAGTCTACCGACAGTAATCGAAAGTGAGACGGATTTTTTTTGGGTCGTTTGTACATGAAAACACGTCCTCTTCTGGCCCTCGCCTCCTCTTTGTGCACCGCTCCTCTACGCGTCATGATCTACACAGACAGGAGGTAGATAGATAGTCTTAGCATTTTCGTATCATACATGCGTCATACAAAGCCCAGCAACATACACAGAGTACTCGGTAGTATAATATTTGCGTTCTGACATGTACTAACCACCTTCTCTACAGCATTTCCCAAAGTTTCTATAAATGTTCGGAGGAAGTACATTCGTTTCATAAAGGCTGTGTGAGGCGGGCAGTGCGTGGAGATTTGCTCGGTTATCGCTTTTTCCACCAAACGACACATCACCGTTTTCTTTAAGAATGAGACGTGCAAAGGTCAAGTCTTTTTTTTTTTGGTCCTTCTCTTTTCCCTTTTATAATCGCTTAAAGCGTATGTACCCGCATTGTTTGCTTTGGTGGCTGTCCTGACATTCATCCTTATGGGAATTTCTTCGAACCCCACCGCTAGTCAACTAAACTAGTCTTTAACCTCGCCTCGGTCTACGTTCCTGCAGTAGCAATTATCCTGAGCTTATTGCTTGTTATCTGCCAGCATTCTTAAGTAGCAATCTAGGAATACGTCCGCACAGTAAGTACACAAAGCACTGAGAATTTAGTCTGTTGGTGTATTGTTAGTCCACGAATCGCTGGCTTTGTACATATGAAAACAAACCCCCCCCCCAAAAAAAGCAACTACTTTCTACCTGTTGTATGGTGTTGTGGGACGTAATTTATCGCACTGACGGTTATCAAACTTGACGGAGTTTATTGCTTCCCCAACAAACTACGTCCCCCGCCAGGATGAGACCATGCCTACGCGAATCGAGAAAATGAAATTTTTTGACTGTAGATTTGACCTACATCGCCAGAGCTCATGCACGTGCAGCATGTGAAGAGCATGGCGTTCCTCTGAGGCTAACGACCAAATTTAACTAAAAAAAAAAAAAAACCAGGGCGGTGACATTTGACGGTGAGTTTCCTATGCGTTGCCTCCCTCCGTTTAGTCGAATGCTCTCTCATGAATGCATGAGGGGAAATGGTGGAGGCTGCGGTGGATGAATCAAGCCTTTAACAAGAGTATTCTTTTCTTTTGTCTCGTCTTGGATAGCATATGTTCCATGCTGTTTCGATGCGGGTTCGATAGGGTTCCTGCTACTACTTTCCCATCTGTCTGCACTAGACCACATGTCTTTTCCTAACTTCATATCGAGTATCATACTTAACTCTGGACAATATTCCAATACCTCCTTTCGCAGCCCGTCGTTCTTCCAACTTGCATGCCCAAGACGTATGCCGTGGTCTGGAACATGGTATCCAATCGGCGGGTGTCTGAAAACATGGTCCACGGAGATGGACCCATGAAACTCGGAAGCAACCGTTTCGCCTGGCAGAGCTGCGATGCGTTTCCCGAACCAAAAATCCTCTGGCTCCGAATTATTGCGCCGTTCCTGGAAGCTAAGTATTTGCCGAACGACTGAAGTTCGGCGCAAAGATAAGCCGCCTGTGTCGAGGGGTTTGCTGCCGTCACTGTTTCTGTGCATTGCTTCAAGTTAGACCATGTTTCAAGCATACACACCAAGGCACTGCGAAACATTGAGAACATCATGATTACCGTGACATGCCAGCCCAGCTCCAAGAGAGCCAGTCATCTAGGCTGGTCGGGGAATTCGCACATAGAATGCTATCATGCTCAAACTTGAATACCCATTCGACATCAGGGATAAATTCATCGTAGAATCGGATGTCGGTTAACAACCTTGACACGTCCTCGTCTAAGTCTAGCCTCCACGGCTTTGGTAGCTTCATGAGTTCGATTTTACCCCGATCTCGTTGGTACCGAATTGAACGGGATTTGCCCAAGCTATATATGTTCCATGGTGAACCGATGAATAAGAATCGCCAGTCGGGAGGCACTACGGCAATCATGTGGAGAATCAAAGGCACCAGAACAGGCAGGGGTCTTGGTTCAACGATGAGAGCGAGTTTAGATGCGTTCAGTGGTGTAGAGGGGGTGTCTTTGAAAGTAGATATCTCGTTCCATGGATGATGGATGTCATGGAATGAGAAGTCCCTGGGATGTGCCGCTTGACGGTGAATGGAGGCGGTGATCCACCAGCTATTTTTGTACGTTAGAGTGTCATATATCCGATAAGAAGACAGACCATTGGGGACAATGAGAGTCCTCAACTTACCAAATAAGCACAAATGAGACGAAGAGCATGCGGGCTCTGGGCTTGGTAACTGCTGCCAAACGGCCAAGGGGTTTGAAGAACTTCATCGCCGCAGAAACACGCTCTCCTTGGCATGGACGAGGACTTCTAAATTAGAACCCGCATGAAGCATGAAGCATAACGTACTAAGTAGGGACAGGGGAGTGTTGTAGAGGGGGCTTGCATCAGACAGCTGCCAGGTCTGGAGGGAAGTGACAACCCAACGGCTGCTGCCATGAAGAGGCAAGTGTCAGGGCAGGCAGCCAAGCAGGCAGGAAAGAACCAGCCAGTTGGGCCTCCAGAGAATCCTCGCCATCTCTGCTTGGTATAATTTTCATGCCCTTGACTCTACATAAGATCATCCGCGGCTGAAACGGTATGCCTGACATAGCTCTGGTGTAATGCTGGGTCCCTGATCAGGATTTTGAGCGTCAGGTGCTATGACAGGAAACCTTTCCAATGAAATACATGCATGCAAGGCTTCTTCTTGAGTATGTCTTCTGTAAAGCCCATGAATGTATATTACTGATAATTTTTGTCAAACCAGAATACTGTATATTTTCCCCGCTCATATCTCGTTCCACTTTACGCGTTCAAAGCTCATCCTCATACCACCTCTACATCTGCCTCGTCCACATTACAAATCACAGCCACAAGAAAGCAGCCCAAGCTCGTAGGTTCACATCAAACAGTCTAGAGTAATAACATAAACCCATGCTTTCATCATCCCGACATCTAGCCGGCGACAGCCCGGCCAACCATTCCTGCCAGCTCGCCGAACAATACACCCTTAAACACATTCTCCCCCATATTCTGTGTCCAGGCCCCAGCATCACGAAGCTTTTCCTTCCAAACATGCTGTTCGTCTGCGTGTAGTTGATCCCAAGTTCTCGCAGTGCCGTGGGCATCAGAATCGTGTACATCGACATGAAGTCCCTTCTGGTCGCCATTACCACCCTCAGGGAGAACAGGTTCTAGTAGTACCAGTTGTTCTCCTGCCTTGAGCACCTTGTCTCCCGCCAGACTGGCTAGCTTGTTTTCAAAGAAGTACGTAGGCTGATGGTTCGGATGTCGCAGAGATCCATGCCACGAGGGAAGAAAGCGCTGTGCAAATATAACAGGCTTGGTTACGCCGTACATTTCTGTGACGGACTGACTTACCATGGCAAGCATGAGTACAATGACTGCGAGAGTCCAGATGAGGGGCAGAGGAGTTGCGCTACGGGATCGCATGGCGACAACGTAGCGAGCTGGACGTGGCGGGCCTTTGTTCCGAGACTCTGTCGTGTCGACGTATTTCTTGAGAGGGATGTTGTGAACAGCGACAGTCTTTTGCAGAGATGTGCTTGCTAGCTTTACGTGCTGTGCGCGGATGTGCGTCTTGGGGGTGACGAATGTTGAGAAGGCGAGGCCAGAGATCGGCTCTTGGCCATGGACGCTCTTCAAGGTGTGGAATGGGTTCAGCTTCAACAAGAGGTTCAGAACTGATGAGACTTCATGTTTCAGCGTATACAGCCATATGGATGAGTTGTTCCCTGACACGGCTATGGCAAACTGCGTATTGCCCACCGGATCGGTAGCTGTCGCCGGCGGTGACAGGTTAGCCACCGCGAGGGCGGTAGCGGAGACTCTGCCTGGTATTCGCGCCGTCACAGCCAATCTAGCCTTCTCATGACCTGGCGAGGGTAACCGGAGGCCTTGAATAAGCGCACCCGTATTCTTCTTAGGTAAATTGGCCACAGCAAGAATAAACTCCGGCGTCAAGTACCGGATGGATCTAAACTGTGGCCTCTCGCCATGATCATCTGGCATTGAAAATACCAGTTCAGGCTCGCTATTGGTCTTACTGCCAATATTAACTGTATATAACGCGTGCTTGTCACAATATGCCAGCTGGAACTCATTTGCACCCGTCTGAATGATGTCCAAACCCTCCGCCTCCTTCGCCAACTCCAGCACGCCGCGAACGGTAGGTTTCGGCACCGTTGTGTCAAACACCGCTACTTGTGGATCTTTGCCCAACGCAGATCCCGCAGCCCCTATAGGCCCTGAAACACGTAACAAACGCTGGT
Source organism: Conoideocrella luteorostrata (assembly GCA_032433595.1). Classification (NCBI taxonomy): domain Eukaryota; kingdom Fungi; phylum Ascomycota; class Sordariomycetes; order Hypocreales; family Clavicipitaceae; genus Conoideocrella; species Conoideocrella luteorostrata. Next base: position 89,429 of record JASWJB010000149.1, read on the forward strand.
ACATATAAGGATCTGTGTCCGCAAAAAGCGATGTCCGCGATATCTCAGCAATCTTGGACTCGGGAAAAGCCCTAGGCTTTGTGGGGGTAGATGTAGCTGAAGAGGACAGTGGTTTCGCTCTGGACGGTTCGGCAGCGAGAATACGTAGGTGTTGATTTGTACCTTTGGCGATGTCGGCGGCGGAGGAATTAATGCCAGCGAAGACATGAGTAATTTTGCCCTTATGTGAGCCGACGGCGAGGGAACTAACGCTGTCTTCGTCACGAGAGAGTTCGATTTCACCAGCAATTCGGAGTTCTTCTTGATGAGATGCATCTAAAATGGTCTGATAGAGACACGAGCTCACATTAGCTAAGATCGTTGAGCTTTGGCGCGCATGGCTTACTGGCCAAGGATTCAAATTTTGCGATGGGTCTTGTCCACGGCAATGTCGATGACTGTTTCTCGGGTCGAGACAAACTTACCATTTTGTTACCGACACCAGACCTTCCCTCACCACCACCGCCTCCAACAACAAGTCTATTGGCATCTTCAGGGTCAAAGTCGACAGCGTAAATGGGGTAGTCGACCTCGATGTTTGCGCGGGAAATCGCAGGAGCCATGACGGAAGAGTATTGGTCCCCAGTGGTAACACTGACCCAAAGAACGTCCGGCGAAACTAGCGACTTAAGCGAGTTGGATGATTCTGCTCGGTCGTGGACAGAGTGAGCTCAGTTTAATGTATAAGAATTGAGTGTGATGGTGGCATAGGAGAGCCGAGTTGGTCAAGAAGGCTGCCTGAGTAGGGATACGGCGGCGCACAAGGCCAGATGGCAAAGCCGAATAACTAGGTTTGGACGCGAGGAGCCAGGAGCTGAGCTGAGCTGCCGGGGTAATTATGGGGTAAATTGGCGACACTAGCGGGAGCCTGACGATCGACTTCGTACAAGTAAGTAGTGGACATGTGCAACTCACAGCCAATACTCCGTAACTACTCGGTAACCCCGTGCTCGGTACTCCGTGCTCCCCATTGTCCATTGCAGGCAGGAGCGCACACACTCTCTCGTGGGTTCCGTTGCGCCTTCCGTGCCAATCTCGAGCCAGGCAAACGGGACTGATCACAGAAGGGAGCAGAAACTCAGCCCAGCATGAACGTGATGTACAACTCAAAAACCTCTTGGAAAATAGGTCATCGGGCGGCCGAGATCTACAATATCATCGTCATATTCCGCAGAGCGGCTGTTTCCCGTGCTTGGCTCCACTCTGACTTTAATGCAACCAGCGGACCCTGAAACAAGAACCCATGCCGAGCTTGCATTATCACCAGAACAAATCACAGACGCCAGTCAGCCAGCCTGTACTTTGGGCAATCGACACATGTAATTGAGTCTCCTTGGAGAAAACTTCAAGACCAGCCCACGGTCCTGTTTAATTTGTGGCGTATGTACTCCGTAAGTAACCACTATTTAATATGAGTGTGCGTAGATGGTGATTTTGCAGACTCACCCACCGTAACCATTAAACGCGACTAGCACGTCGCGACATGGCTACACCGACAGCCGGTATCAGATCATCAGTACTGGAGGCATTCAAGTATGTTCCCGGTTTAGCTGCGCGTCGGCGGCGTGGCCCGCTGCACTGCACCTTGCGGCGCTTCACCTCGTCCTCGTCCAGCTTGGAGGAACAGCTCACGGCACCAAACGGCAAAACCTGGACACAACCATTGGGCCTTTTTGTGGGTAACGAGTTCACAAGTTCGACAAAGAACAAAACAATCAGTACCGTCAATCCATAGTGAGTTTGCCCGGTCGTCTTGCCTTCTCGTCGTTCTCCTCTTACTCCCACGGCAGCAACGAGGACCTGATTTGTTCTGTGGCAGCAGCTACTCCTGAGGATGTTGATGAAGCGGTGAAGTCCTCGCGGCTCGCCTTGAAACATTCAACATGGAAGGCCCTTTCGGGCACAGAGCGTGGCCATCTTATGTGGAGGTTGGCCGACTTGGTTGACGAGCATCGAGAGACCCTCGCAACTATCGAAACTCTGGATAACGGAAAGCCGTTCTCAGTCTCACTCGGATGGGATGTCCCCCATTTCTCTGAAGTGCTGCGCTACTACGCCGGGTACGCGGATAAAATTCACGGCAGCGTCATTGACGTAGGCCACGAGAAGATGGCGTATACACTGAAGCAGCCTGTCGGGGTTTGTGGCCAGATTATTCCTTGGAACTACCCCCTTGCCATGGCAGCCTGGAAGCTAGGCCCTGCCCTGAGCTGCGGTAACACGGTTGTGTTGAAGGTTGCCGAGCAGACACCACTTTCGATGCTGTATGTGGCCAAGTTGATCCGTGAAGCTGGATTTCCCCCGGGTGTTGTCAACATCATCAACGGTCACGGCGGCCTCGCTGGTGCCGCTCTGGCGCTGCACAAGGATGTGGACAAGATTGCTTTTACAGGTAGCACCGCCACCGGCAAGGAGGTCATGCGCATGGCATCAACGACCATGAAAGCAGTGACTCTAGAAACCGGCGGAAAGTCACCACTAATTGTGTTTGACGATGCAAATCTCGACCAAGCGGTCCGATGGGCTCACGAGGGGATTATGGCAAATCAAGGCCAAGTATGCACGGCCACCTCCCGCTTACTGGTGCAGGATGGAATACACGATGCATTTGTACGACTCTTTGCAGAGTATACAAGCAAGACATCCATTATTGGTGATCCTTTCGCGGCGGCAACTTATCAAGGCCCTCAAGTCAGCGAGACCCAGCGGGATCGTGTACTGTCTTACATTCAAGCCGCCCAGGACAGCCAAGTTACGGTTCTTCACCCATGTGGCCCTATATCCGAACTCCCATCAAGAGGATACTTTGCTCCTCCCACGATATTTACCAACATGAACGTCGATGCGGCGGTTTTTAAAGAAGAAATATTTGGACCTTGTGCGGCGGTTGCTAGTTTCAACACAGAATCGGAGGCGCTCGAGATCGCAAACTCTACCCGCTACGGTCTTGCCAGTGCGGTATTTACAAGGGACATGGGCCGTGCACATCGCATGGCAAGGGAGCTAGAAGCAGGGATGGTGTGGCTGAATAGTAGCAATGATGCTGATGTTAGAGTTCCTTTTGGCGGAGTCAAAGAGAGTGGTATTGGAAGAGAGCTTGGAGAGGAAGGATTGAGGGGGTATTACAGCGTTAAGTCGGTCCATGTTAACTTGACAGCGAAATGAAGTTATTCTGCTTCAGCAGCATCAGATTAGGTACCAATTCAAGCTGAATACTGGAGTGATTGAGGCAGCCCTTCCAATATAGGTTCTACTTGTTGGACGGGTAAGAAATGTCCACAATGCTCTTCCCCCCTTCCCCCTCTGGCCTTGTGCTACAAGACTGGCAAATCAAGTCTACAGTGTGGAATTTCGAGCACGATTCAGTATCTTACTAGACTACATTTGAACACGAAGTCTCCTGGTAAAACAAAGCATATATTCGTAACATCATGCACGGTCGGGCAAAGTCAAAGATAAAAAAATTATTTCCATTCTGTTTTACGTTAACTAGTTGACAAAATCATAAGAAAGTAAGAACTAGGAGCGGTAAATGGAATGAGCAAAATGCGTGGCTAACAAGAAACCGCAAACAACGCCTGTTAACACCGCAGCTCTGAAGCTTCTCAACCTTCTGTCACCAGAACTGATCCTATTATTCTGTAATTGCTTGGGTATCTTTTGTACATCTGTTCCCATACGGGTCGCTTCCACAGCGGGTATTTTGTGAGCATGTAGAACTAAAAAATATTATAGGGGTAAATAGGCCAACTCAAGAAAAGGAGAACAAAAAGAACGCTGTCGCTTCCAAAACACATCACCCTCTTTCCAGTTGTCGCTCAATGCCAAACCAACTCTGATCGGTTCATCGTCCCATAGGTTCCCAGTTTTACAGCCATAAACAGTTCTGTCTTGCAGCAACATGCTATGGCTTAGTTTGACATATGAAAATTTCGAACTCCATTTAAACAAAACCATTCCCTGAGATCCTTACGGCGTGGGCCTTGGATTCATCGCCATCATCTTGGCGGTCTGCTTCTTCGCTGGCAATCTAAACGGCGCAAACAAAAACGAATATCAAATATGTGAAAAAAGGCTCCCTAACCAGACAATATGTAATAAACAATAAGTACTTGATCCATTAATTAAGACACTGGTAGTGTTGAAAAGTTTGCTGATATGCGGGTTGCCCAGCAGCAATAGGTGCATGCCAAGGTGGGAAAGACGATATATATTGGTGATCTTCAGCAGCACACCCGGGGGCTTCATTTGTTTTTGTCAAGATTTAGTGCTTGATTCAAATAGGCCCATTTCAAACTCTTGCACGAGAGCCCATGGCCATAAGCAAATATGTTCGAGTCGAGTTACCAGGGATGAGACTGGCTCTGGCCTTCTCCAAGTTTCCTCGAGGCAGTCGCCCACCCCGTCTCAACCTGTCGCGGAGGAACCGGGCGCCACTGACCAGTTGTAGGATCCTGTTCATGACCTTGTCTTGACCCCAAATGTTGGACAACCGGCGACGGCCCCTCCATGGCTCTCAAAGGCGGTAGTCTGTCTCCACTCCCGGAGGAAGCCGCCGATGGTGGCCGTGGCGTGACTACTCCATACGGTTGGCCGTGAGGTGATGTCAAAGCAGCAGGTGCCATGCCTGGGATAAATCCGGGACCCGTATATTCGGGGCGCTCCTCCGGCTTGGGCCGTTGTCCCGTTCGATCTATTGAAACGACGTCACCTGCGTAACCTGGAGTCGGTGTTGACATATGGTGCTGAGTGGCAGGGCTGCGGTCTGTATGCGAGCCAGTGCTTCTTGTAGGAGTTGGACTTGGCGGTCCAGCTGCATGCTGATGGATGCCGTGTGTGCGGGATACGATATCTCTTAGCCGGTTCCGTTCGTCGCGATAGAAATCGCGCTGGTGCCTCATGTGCTCCAACTCTTCGGCGATTTGCTCTCTTTCATCTCTGAGGTCCTGTAGTTGCCTCACATTTTCCTCCTGTATGGTTTTCTTCTTCCGTCGATGCCTCGTGGAAGCCTTGGCGTTTCGCTGTCGCTTCTCGTCAGCCTTTTTAGAGGCTTGAGAGTAATCAACTTGGACGGGAATCGGAGTATCACTGCCTGGCAACGTCATGAACGCCTGCTGCCCTTCCAAAACCCCCGGCCCTCCCATACTAGATCGACGCATAACTTCCGACCATGCGGTCAGTCCCTCCGGCGGACGGCTCACAGCAGGCAGTTGTCCTAATGACGAGCTGGGTTGGAATTGTGTATGAGGATGACGAGGCATCCCAGAGATATCCCGGGGATGACCTGGCTGTGCTAATACATGAGACACATCAGGAGCTCGAGACCTTGGTGGTGGAGTCAATGTCTGCGGCCCAGCGGCCTGGGCAATTCCAGGAGTGTGATGTAGACTAGGGAGCTGCCTCGTTTTATTCGGTGTATCGGAGTTGTACGGACGTTTGGCTGGGGCTACCGAAGGGACGTATGCTTGAGGTCGCGAATCTATCTCGCGAGGAAGGCCGCTACTTTGTCCTAGGCTGGATGGCCGAGGCATTTTAGGACTGAGAACTTTCCTAGGTTCGTTCAGATCCGAAAACGAATAGCCCATGGTAGGTGACTGACGTTCCGGTCCCAGTACTGTGGAAGAGCTTAAAGTCCCCGAAGGTGTTCCTGGGTACGATGCAGAAGCCGAATGACCGGATACAGGTTGTTGCGGGACACCCTGCATCGAAGTCGAATACGTTCTAGGCGGCCGACTGATATGTGAAGCTGAATCGTTTATCCCTTGGGGCCCTGTTGGTCGTGAACCTGGTGGGTTCAGAATATTCAGCATGCCTAGAGATCTGGGAGGGATTTGCTGCCCTCGGCTAGGACTATCTCTGTTTTGCGACTTTATATTATCAATAGCAACGTCATGGCCACTTATAGATGGTCCAAACGAGCGAGTTACCGTTTCTGCTGATCTAACTGAGGATGCAGAAGATCGACGAGACGTAGGCCGAGTCGCAGTCTCTCTCTGCGACATCGAGACCTGAACCCCTGATCGTTTTTGGTCTTGAGGACCGGCACATTGATCTCGTGCCTTCTCCAACGCCTTCACCTGCGTGAGGCCCTGAAGCGATGCTGCTGTTGTCAACTCTCCCTCCCTCCAAGGCGGGGTAGACGGTGTCTGAGGAGAATTTGGCGTAGTTCCGGTAGTTGAATCGCTAACAGCGGAACCAGGGCTGTCGTTAGATAGCGGTGCCTGTGGAGGCAAAACTGTAGTTGGATGCGCCAGGTTGGTGAGGAACAGGATTAGGACCAGCTGGGAATTCAAACCCAAACAGTCCCAATGCTATTGACGAAGAAAACGGAGACAACTGCTGTTTCAAGAACAGGGCGTGCTGAGTCCGTTGCCTTCCACAGGACTTCGGGACTTCGTCTCAGCCGCTTCAATAGGTGGGTGTTAGGGTCTGAACGCGTGTCGAAACCGGTAGAACTGCTAGATGGCTGCCTCGGTGATCTCAAGACGTGCTCACTCGGCGTTAGGCAGCTACTGAAGACTGGATAACGGCAAGGCTGTTGGAGAAAGGCGTCCCGTCCCGAACCAAAGTTGAGCACTATCGCGTTCCACCCAAGCTGAAAACACCACAAACTTCGAGCAAAACTGACTTGAGAGGCAGTCGCCGTCTGTTCGTGGCTAATGGTGGAACGCAGTTGAGGTGTGCAGGAACTCGGGCGCGCCAATTGTGCTGTGGGCATTGACGGCTCTCGGGGCCAGTATTTGCGGAACTCAGTTGAGGCTGTCAACCAGTCTCGAAGCAACAGCCGCTATGTTATGTCCGAGAAACCTTTGAGAATGAGGATGGAGATACTCGGATTGATTGGAAGTAAGGGGAATCCCAACCAATATGTGGAAGGAAGCACAGTTGGTTGGTGTGACTATGATAGAGCAGTTATTAATCACCAACCACTATGATGACGGCCCCTGGCACTTATGATTGGCGGTGATTTTTGCACCAGTCACAAGAGTGCCAATGAGAAAGGCTCAAAGAGTCAGGTCAAGATGCCGACAGGATCAAGCCACGGCGCAATTGGATGTGTACAAGTGTAAATGGTTGGATCTAGCCAAATCACGCAGTGGTGACTCGTCCGCCACACCTGATTACGTCCTCAAGCCCAGCTTGATTTGTCTTACAAGAGACGAACGCAAAGAAATAAAGTATGCTTGTCAACAGACACACGCTTGGCATTAGGAGAAGGTAGAAGGTTCCGAAGGGCGAGAAACCGGGTAGAAGAAGCTTGTCGACGTGCTGATGGCCAAGGTGGCTCCCCCAGGCTTGTCATGGTCATGGATGTCAACAGCCATCCATCAGCACCTCAACTTGAAAAGCATTAATACGGGACGCCAATTCGCCCAGATAATACCTTTTTTTTTAATCATGTAGTCTCGTCGCCCCGGTCTTGTAGAGTATGAACAGGGGTGCATCCATTCCGCGGTGCTAAGGCCACCCCGGCGCCGACAAGGGCTCGCATGGCTGGGTGGCTATTGTGTACGGTGGCCCAAGCCAAGCTGGCGACCTGCCAAATTTCCTTTTGTGCCATTGTTGCAAAACCCTGTACGGAAGACTGATGGTTATAGCGGTTTATCGGTTTCTCGACTTATTACTCCATAGACAATGGACAAAGGATTCAGCGCAGGCTACCAGACAGAAGTCTACTCCGTACTCCACCATGAAGATTTTAAAATGCGGTCTCAAGAACCGAAGCGAGCCACAAATTGGAACGTAAACAATCCCGCAAGTTATTGCAGGTGCGAAGGTATGTTCACGTAAAAAGCTGCATACGAGAGGAGCGAGCTATAGCCACATGACGAGTCCAGAGCGGTCGGCGGCAGATTTCATGTTTCGTGCACGCTATGCTTCTCAAGCGTGTATTGACTGCCGGGAGAACTATCATGGCAAAGTCTGAATGGGGATCAGGATAATTTGGAATGTCAGTGGCGTTGGCGGATGCCGTCCCGAGACGGCCAGACGGGTCCACGGACTGGAGACGAACCTCACGTAGCAGTGAAGTCCTCTGATGAGAGCGGTCAGCAGATATGGAGCCTCCCCGGGACTGACAATCAACCTACTGAGTACAATAGGTAAGGCATAGCAACCAGTAGGGAGCTCGCTCAATGAAGCTCCCGAGTGGACAGTACGGGCAGGCTGATGATACGTCAGAACCGCAGAAATGCGACGAGTTTTTCCAAATGAGCGGCCCATAGCTTTAGCTCTGAGGCCCTTGGTGGGTCGACTTTCCTGGTTGAGGCTAGACTATAGAGTCTCAGTCGCCCAAGACGAGACGCCACATGCCAGACTAAAAAAGCAATGCTGTGCAGAAGGCAAAGGCTTCAAGCTAGTCATAGAGAGACCAGAGGATTCGAAAGACTGGTTGACAGCAAGCCGTGATCGCCGTTCCGGCTGGTACCCCTTGCTGCAGTCGATGGCGCGGGGAGGTCTTGGAATTTTTCATTCTCATGTACTCCGTATGGAGTAGTAGCATAGTTGACTACTCAATATTGCACATGGACAACGACAAGCAACAACTGACCTAGCTAGGGTGCTGTTAGATGAATAGCTGGTGGTGTTTTTTTTTTGTTTTTT
>JASWJB010000150.1:0-97807 GCA_032433595.1 Conoideocrella luteorostrata
ACTATCAGTAGTTGGATTGAACCTATGCTTGCGTAACTTAAAAATATACAATAAAATTAAGGAAAAATAGATAGCATCTTAGATTCATGAATTAGCTAGCTAATAAGATCATTTTTATTGAATTTTAGCTTAAAATGCGATAGTTGTGGCCAATTCAATCGAACATTGTTGTTGTGGTGTATGGGCCACGATGGGTCGTGTTTTTTTCACACCGCATGGTCTGGTAAGCATCTTTAACGTACTCCGTATAGCAATTGGAATTATGACCGGAGAATTATTAGACTGGATTCGGTAAACATGCCAAACAGCTTAGCGACGCCACAGCTGCTCAGGGTAAAAGCGGCGCTGCTTAGGCGTCGATTATGTCAGACCTAGGCTGTCGACAGACCTATCCTGTGCCGTGATGGGCAACTGTGACACAATAGCTGAAGGAGATGATCCTTGCCCATGTAGGGCTTGATCAGTTGGGTTGGCGCTTAACCGGGACACATGGTTGGTTGAAAGTTAGCGGGATACCACGATAATACCCAACCATGTGCGTAGGACACTAGGCAACTAGGCTAATACCCCCCCTTGCTGCCCCGTCATGGGTTCGTTCCATCCCGGCGGAGGTTCTGTGCTTGAGCACAAGCAACGCCGCTAATAGTGAGTGGATATTGGTGCTGAAATTGGTGCAACAATCCGAATTAGTCTACGGAGTAACTATTCCCTATGGAGTACGGAGTGCCCCATACTTGAAATTCCACAAAGTCGTCGCTCAATCATCCATGAGCGGTGCTTCCCGAGAATCCTTCTTGCGCTGTCTATTGTGTAGATTTTGTTTGATGCGTTTGGTTCTACTCTTCGACTTCGACTAGGCTGCTATTCGACGCCCTCTACGGTTCGAGCCGAGTTGGAATAGGATAGCAAAGCGTCGGCCTGGCAGGCGAGGGAGGTAGTCTGTGTCGAAGTCAGAGAAGGGCCAAATGAGAATCGCATGCCTCCAGTTCGCGCCGCAGGTCGGAGATGTGGACAACAATCTCAACAGGGCAGATGCGATCCTGAGCCGTGCAGATCCCGAGGCGCTGGATCTACTGGTACTACCCGAGCTGGCTTTCTCTGGTATGTTTACTGTATTATGGGTTCATAGTAGAACCCATAAACCCTCTGTGTGGCGAAGTCTGGATCTGGAACATCTAGCTGGAACTCGGCAATGAGCGCTGACGCGATGGATTAGGCTATAACTTCAAATCCCTTCGTCAAATCTCTCAGTTCCTCGAGCCTTCGGGCTCTGGCATCAGTTCTCTTTGGTCACGCACGACGGCTTTGAAGTACGACTGTACTGTTGTTGCTGGGTACCCGGAAAGGGTCGACCCGGCTCTTAAATGGCCCACGAACCCGGAATATTATAATGCTGCTATCGTCGTAAACGGGGAGGGAGAGACGGTAGCTAACTATCGCAAATCTCATCTTTACTACACGGACGAAACGTGGGCTTTGGAGGGACCAGCGGGATTCTTCTATGGCAACTTGGAAGGACTGGGACGAACAGCTATGGGGATTTGTATGGATCTGAAGTGAGTACGGGGGCACATCGCACAGTTATGCTTTGAACTCTCATGTTGGCGGCGAATTGCTAATTTGCCATAGTCCTCACAGATTCGAGGCCCCATGGGAAGACTTTGAGTTTGCACACCATGTTCTGGATTGTGGTGCTAGACTTGTGGTATTGTCCATGGCGTGGATCACGAACGATGATCCCCGGCAATTCAGTCGCATGCCTCAAGAACCTGACATGGATACTCTCCACTATTGGATCTCACGTCTTGAGCCGATTATCCGCGCAGAATCTACGGAGGAGGTTATTATTGTGTTCGCAAATCGGACAGGTTCCGAGGGAGAAGCCATGTACGCAGGTACCAGTGCTGTGATTGGCATCCAGTCTGGCGAGGTTCGCGTCTACGGTATTCTTGGCCGTGGCGACAAGGAAGTGCTCGTGGTCGATACCGACTCAGCTCCATACGCCAAGTTGGTATGTTGCCCTACAAATTTTGAGATGAATGCGGAGGCGGCGCCAATTTTGGATCCCGAACGTCAGCAACGGGAGCGTGGAATCCGCACCGATAGCTCGCAGCTCTGTATTGATTCGCGAAACACCCCACGCAGCGCCAAGGAGGCGGTTGACATGAAGTCCAGCCGTCGAGTTCCAGGCCTTCCAAAATACCGCAGGAATGACCTCTTTGTAGAAGTCCACTCAGATCCCGAAGTGACGCATAGCCCAGAAAGCCTTGCTATTCACACTCCGACTGCTCCGAGCCCAACGCCTCATTCCATTCGTCCCCGGCTACCGGTGTCGACAAATCACCATAATAGCCACGGGTATCTGAATGCACCGTCGCCAGGATCTGTTGATGCGGCAGCTGCCGGTAGCAGGCCCTTCCGGATTTTAGGAGGTGACGTCCGGTTCCATAGATCAAACGCTAATCCTAGCGTTTCTCCCTCGCACGCTTCTGAGTCTAGATTCTCTGAATCCTCTTTTGAATCATCACAGCTGTACTGGATACCAACGTTCCAGTCTCCGATGGCAGCCCTTGGTTCGCGATTGACCCGTCCAGATGATGCAGATGAGATCACCTCTAACGGGTCGGCACTCGCAGGAAACGAAAATTGTCACAGTGCTCGATCAGATGTTTCTGTGTGGAATGATCATCCTGGAAAACCACCAAGAAATTCTAGTCAGCCCCCCCTGGCCCCTAGATCTTCATCACAAGACGCTCAATATGACACTTCCCAAAACCGGCAATTTCGGGCCCAATCTGCCATTGAGAACCCGACGGATGCCTATCCAGACCATGCATCGCTGCCAAAGTCAGGAAACGGCGGTAGGTCTCGCAGCTTTGAAAGATCAAACTCAAAACCTGCACGTACGGCAGACTTGGGTGCTGTGTGCCAAAGCTTAGAGGACACGGCAATGTACACAACGTCAACTCACGATAGGACTTCATCAGTGCATACCAATAGAGATGGCTCGAGGTCTATATCTAGAAAACAGGCTCCAAGAAGTCAGAGTAGAGGCCGCAAGCCAACGCCAACGCCGATATTTCATGACCAATCACATGGTCGTAGCATCTCGGCTGCTTCGATCCCCATTTTTCTTGGAGCGGATGTAGGTACCCTGGTGAATTCAGCTCATCAAGTGGGACCGGAACTGATGCGTAGATCCAATGCTCCATTTAATGAGCCGCCGATTCTACGTCCAGCGTCAAGGAGCCATCTCGGATCAAGGAGCAACTCTAAGCAAGGGAGAATATCTGATCGCCCTCAACCCCGAAGTGCGTTTATGCAACGTGAGATTCGATCTAACACCCCAGCAAAATTGGAAGACCGTTCTATTAGCCGTGGGCGTCAACGAGAAGTCAACCAGAGCACAAGTCACCAAATTCCACATGGCTCTCGGCCTTCTCGGTCTTCTCAGCACAGCAGCCATGAAAGACCACGGCGTGCAACCAGTGGCCATGGCCCGCCACCAGAACCAATCGACTTGTCTCAGTTCAACCTTATTGAAGAGCATCCTGCACCCAACTGCCCTATCCATGGCTCTCGCCCCAGTTCTGGCAAAAGAGACAGAACCAAGTCAGGTAGTGGACCATCAACTACCACCACAAATCGCCTTCCCAGCAACCCACAGAGACCACAAAGGCGTTCTTCACACAACACGCCACGTTCAGCAAGCCGCAGGGAAACCACGAGATCTGCTGCCAGTCGTACTCCATTGGTGCAAGCATCGCCCAAACCCAAAACATCAACCACTTCAAAGCTACACAATCATCTCCGTGACTCTTCTGATATTGTTGAAACAAACGTATCCCCAGGACCTCTTACTCTCAAGCGAGGCGGAGATCCGAAAACGCCAGTGGCTATGATGCTTGTGTACGATGGCAAAGATTCGCCACAGGAGCCAACTGAACCTGCGACAGTACTTAGGTGTGTTGAAAGGCGGCTGGGAAACTCTATACGCAGGTCAAAGAGTGCGATTTGGTAATGCGTAATGATTATGATGTTATGACTAGTAGCGAGCGTGCTGGTATTTACGTACATTTTGGTACTTTTAGATGGAAGCCGACTTCTAAATTTTACTTTTGTTCATATGTCACGTTCAGCAACAACAATAAGAATCTTGGTGAACGGAAGCCCTTGTCTAGCAACCAGCGTACAGAAGTGTTGCCTTGTTGATGATCTAAAAATTGTAATAGGTGTATGAGAATTGATGTTTGAGCCGAGGAGAATACTGTAGCTAGGTTTTTGTAGACAGCCAGCTTTAAGGGCTATGAAAAGTAAAGAATTGATCGATAGAAGACCCCAAATAAACCTAATAATAGAGTGCATTGTCTCTTTGGCGACGGTAAGGCTACACTCTCGTCCAGGTCCCTACAAGCACCCCTGTCAACACGGACGACCTAGAGTGAACTTCAGTACGGAGTACGGAGTAGTGCTTTGAATTCTGCCACACCAAAACAACATGTAACGCGTTTAGCAGCACTACCGACGATGAGTTACCGACGGTCAGTGGCCTACGGCAAAGCTCCCAGCAAAGCTCGCAACATCGTCAGGCATGGCAGCAGGCTGTAGTTGCTAGGTTTACGGGCAAATTCCTTCTTGACGATTAGTCATAGCTCACGTGAGCAAGCTTCCGATCACACGTGCCGGCTGACCTTCAATCCTGCTAATCCTGCTACTAGGCGCGATGATAATTTTCATCCTTTTATCGTCGAATCCCGCGATGCCACGATTTCCTCGCTACCAATACTCTCTAGGGCCAGAAGTGGTGCCGCTAAACCAGCCCAAATATTAGGCTATGAATTGGCCTTTCACGCCTATTACTACGGAGTACAGATAAGGTACTCCGTATATCTGTGGATTATATTGCTAATTTATATAGTAGAGCACAAAGAAAATAATATTCGTGACTATTAGGGGACTTCTGATATTAGCCAGCAGTGTCCGACGAATTCTATTACTAAATTTATGTCTCAATACCGCTTTAAGCAGCTACTCCACTATGTACGAATTTATCTATCTTCCCTGACCAAAATAATGGCTATTTAATAATATAATTGTTAAGGACTCGAGCTTAAGCTCAGGTCTCTACTCCGTACAAACGCGCGCTGCTAGCCTAGAACGGAGGGGCAAGACGGGTGTTCTGGGTTAGTAGCTTGCTCTTGTACGGGAGTTTAAGTGAAGCGAAGACCACCAGCTTTATGTAGGTTAATTGAAACATATTTCTTGCGTACAATTGAATGCAATGCGATGTGCCTGTAAATTGCAAAAGTGACCGAAATCGAAATTGCGGGGATTTCCACATTTCGGGTTTTGGCAGCATTGTGCACACTCTAGCTAATGTGCCACCGTACAAGACAGGAGTATCCCTGTCAGGGGCCTACCTTAGCGCTGCAGCCCGGCGGCGAAGACAAGAGATGAAGACAGTTTCTCGCTCTCTTCCCCTTTCCCTTCTCTTCCTTTAAGCTTAAAGATATTACAATTGACGCTTGTTTGCAGATGCCCCAAGGCCAGTCCATTACAATAAAAAGTAGTCTAGCCACATACAAAGCAAGTCTCTTGAATTATATAACCCGGGTACTTATCTCTCTATGCATAAATATATAGTTAACTTTCAAGGAAGGTCGCTACAAATAATAACTATCCCTAGCAAGCTAATTCCTCACGGCTTTAAAAGCTAGCCTATAGCAGAGAGAGATTATTTTCTGGCTAGGTTATTCTATGACCCCATAGCAAAAAGCACTGCTAGAAGGCGTAGAAAACGCAAGAGAGGTAATAATAATAGAATTTGTCTAAATCTGACGCAGAGTGTTGTTATGGCCCTAATAAATAAGCTACCTACGCAAACATATCACGTCTATATAGTTTGTCAGGAAGAAAAGAACACACCAAACAGCCAGAAGACCTTATGGTTCTGTTCAATATCAATTGATCAAAAGGGTTGTGCGCTTGGGTGATCAATATCACGTGGTTTGATTCAATTATACAAGTGCGGTCAGAATCGTAGGTCAGAGTCGTAAGTTGGGGTTACAAGTCGGAATCGCAAGGGTTGGCTTGTTTCTCAATTGAACTTATGGTTTGTCCAGTAGTATATGATCAAATGGTTCAGGGATTCAAGTAGTTAGTATCCTGTAATAATAGGCATTCAAAGATAGAGTCAAAATCTCAAAGTGTTAATTTTGCTTCACGAAGAAGGCATGATTTCTTTTTATTCCGAAGGGAGCTACGGAGTTTAAGGCTGACTAAAATCATCCTTGTCGAAGAAATCTTCACTTAACACAGCTACCCTAGGGAGTGCTCAAATTCCCACACAAAATAGATGACACACTTGTGTTGTTTTTCACTGTGTACCAGGCAACGAGAAGTAACTTCGCAAGCAAAAAAGGCTCATAACTATGTATGCTAGAAGCAAGCCAATTAGGCAATTTTTCTAGTGATATAGCTCTCGAAGAGGTTATTATCCAGTCTATTGCTGCCGAATACAATGATTACATGGATGGTGTTAATGTGGGTGATTAATTACGAAGCCACGGGGGCTTTGAGCATTGAGCTTATAGAGGCGGCACACAGGCCATAGCATGGTCTTTTCTCCTTGAGATTGTATCATAAATAGCTACCTTCTGTAGCTTCGTGGGAAGCCTATTTAGAAGCCCTATGATTCGCAACGTACGTGGCGGCAGCAGCTAATTGTGTTGAGACTAGAGATGCTCGTCAGGACGATCAGTGCCGTAAATAGCTAGGAAGGTCACACGGCATGATCACAAGGTTATATCACAAGGTCAAATCACCAGGTCATATCACCGGGTCAGGCCACAAGGTCATAAGGATACGAGGCCAGAAAGTAACATAATTAGGTGGCTTTCAGGCTCTTCAGGAAGTTGAGAATAATCACATTATTCAATCAATTCAATTCAATCCTTCTGTCCCTATCAATTTCCACTGCCCACAAATTGCTCAAAGTGCTCATAACGCAACAAATTGATGCATTGTGTGAGGCTGACGGGCAGAGAGGCGGATTAAGGCAGAGGTTCCGAGCCGGCGACGAATTTACGCCTAAGGACCAGCATGAAAAAGGCTATCGAGGTAAAATCTCGCGTTGCCTCGCGTGTCAAGGTCATCGGGCCCGTCAGGTCATGTCAAGGTCTCGCATGGCATTAGGCACGTTGAACGACGATGCTATTAATCGGCGCTGTTCTGTGCGTGAGAGCCGCTGGGGCTGTAAGACGTGCAATGTATCTCTTTGTAATTCGAAAATTTGCTGGGACTTCTATGATAGTATAAAATAGTACGGAGTAGACAGGATAAGTACCTTCCATTGAAAAGCTCCGCTTCTAAGTGGCTACGAACCCCTGTCCGATACCAAAGTGCGGCCTTACAGTGCCAAAGAGATAAGCAATGTATCCTTGTCAGTACGATGTGGTACGTTGCTCACTGTACGGAGTAATCAAGCCGCTATACAGAGTACTTCCGTAATGAGATAATCTTTGTAGCCGTAGCCTCTACTCTGTATACGAGGTAGGTAAAACTTATTAGTTAGTAATCTCGCCAAACTATGTCCAAGTTCTATCGGCCAGGACACGGCTCTTGAGAGGGACCATCCGACACAACTAGCCTTGCAGCAATCAATTGTTTGGGCAAGTGTGGGTGCGAGACGAGACTTGGGACGCACCTGGGCTGGGGTGAAGGTGGCTGTGTCTTGCCTCACATAAGTACTCATTACGGACTTTTCAGCCAATAAGGGCGAGAAGCTTTGTTGATCATTGGTTTTCGGATGGACCAAACGGTGTTCAGTATCTCGGATGAATAGGGAGTGGGTGTCACATTTGCATAGAGAGTCGCATCCCGGTGATCCCCTCCCTGACCGTCTCTTGGGCTCGTTTCTTTGACTGGTACGGAGTAGCCAAGCCAGCAGATGTCTAGACGCTGAGGCAAGCCACTATCTGCGGTCTGTCGAATCAGAGATTTCGAGACACCTCGCTGGCGTCTTTGTGCCCCCAACAAGTCTGCTTGCTGGCTTGGCGAAAGTGTGCTCGCTCGACCGGTGTACCAGTACAATGCTCCGTACTCCATACTCCGTACTGAACATATAATAATACTCCGCACGGAGAGCATAGACAGACCAACGGGCAGCGAAGAAGTTGGGCGGGTAATACGGATTGAGTCTTTGTCTGAGCGGCCCGCGCCGTCTGGCCACTACGCCACGATGTATGTGCACTTTTCTATCCATCTGGCCCGACCGTCATTTTCACTCAAATCAGGCTTGGCCGCGGCACCTTGCGACATCCTCTTCCGCATCATCCCCAACTTTCCCACTCAATACGTTATTCGATGTCGAATTTGTTCACTCTTTTTGTTCTTACGCTACACATCTACTACATAGACTGTCTTGATCTATGCAGAGAGAGAGCTCTGTGAGACGCTCGCTCAATCGCTGAGTGAGTGTCAGGTCGTGGTATCAACGAGTAGAGGGCAAAAGGTAGAGCAGAAAGGTCAATAGCAGTCGACGTTGGCCGCCGGCGCTCCATTAATCCTATACGTACCCAATGCACATAGGCAGCATGCGAATCGCTTGTCTGCAGTTCTCCTCCCAGGTTGGAGACGTGGACAACAACTTGAACCGCGCAGACTCAGTTCTTTCCAAAGCGAGCCAGGTTGATTTTGATCTTCTTGTTTTGCCCGAGCTTGCTTTCACAGGTAAATTCTACCAGCGTGCTTGTCTTTATGTTGGCGGGTATATGGAGACCCTCTCTGGCTGACAGGCAACTTAGGGTACAACTTTAAAACCTTGCGAGATATTGCTCCGTTCCTCGAACATGCTGGGTCGGGTATTACTTCGCTTTGGGCAAGAACTATTGCTCTCAAATACAACTGTTATGTTGCTGTTGGTTATCCCGAAACAGTCGACGCCTCCTTGAGGTGGCCAACTGAACCTGAGCCAACTGGACCCGAGCATTATAGTTCCACACTTGTCGTGAATGAAGATGGCGAAACTGTCGCCAATTATAGGAAATCCTTTCTTTACTCTATAGACGAGATGTGGGCATTAGAAGGAAACAAGGGATTTTACGATGGCTTTCTTCCCAGGCTTGGCAACACCTCGATAGGCATTGGTAAGTGCAGCGACGGCACGTCATGTTGAAGCCCGAACGAACATACTAACAGTGACCTGTCAGGCATGGATATAAAGTCTGTTTTTAATCTAACTGATCTGCGCCATCTTGGTCATTTACGCTAACAAAGTTTCGCAGTCCCTATAAGTTTGAGGCGCCGTGGCATGCTTTCGAGTTTGCTTCTCACGTACACGAAGTTTCGTCTAATCTGGTTATTGTGTCTATGGCTTGGATAACAAGAGAGGATCCAAGGAAATTTAGCAGGATGCCGAACGAACCCGATATGGAAACCTTGATTTACTGGGTCACCAGATTGGAGCCGCTTATACGATCAGAGAATGAAGAAGAGATTATTGTTGTCTTCTGCAACCGCACTGGTGATGAAGATGAAGCAACGTACGCTGGAACAAGTGCAGTTATCGGCATTCAAGGTGGCGAGGTTAAAGTCTATGGACTTCTCGGCCGAGGTGAAAAAGAGCTGCTCGTCGTCGACACCAGTGAATCACCATACGCCAAGCTTGTCTATGAACCTGATGCCGACGATTCTAAGAAAAAGAACATTAGTTTTGATAGGAAACCTCTTGCTCCAACCACTAAGGAGCAGCCAACAAACAACTCGAAGAATCAACATGGCAATGAGATGGACAACAGTATGGGCAAGCAAGCAAATACTACCAACACCCCATCTACAACACATCGAGACCAAGTGACACGATTTTCGGCTGATGCGGAACCGTTGCGTTCTGGGAGCCCACGTTCTGACAGACAATCGCCCCAACCTCGTGCATCCGCGTCACTGACCTCTTTGCCAACGTTGCCATATAATTTGGCGACAGGAGTCGATGATAACACAGCAAAGCGCCGGCAAGCTCCTGAAAATATATGCATCACTCCACGATCAGAATTTGTCTCCCAAGGGTCGGCGAAGTCATCTATATCTGACCACTTCGATATCCCCACACCGCCCACATCAAGCCCTGCCCCAATGGCAACACGTCCAAGGCTAATTATTCCGGCGTCCCGTTTTGAAAAAAGGTACCAGCACCCGCCAGAGCAGCCCCTGAGTTCCTTTTCGGAATCATCGAAAACATCCATCCAGTCGGTGAGATCTGATGAAACGGAGGCGTCGGTGCAAACAGTCACGTCAAACCCTCGACCACCAGAAGACAGCACTCCGTATCCTCACAGTGACGTACGTTTGAGTGGCTATCCTAGGGAGAGCCAAATATATGGAGAACACGTAACTACCTCTCAAATGGGATACGCATTTACACCAACTACTGCATTTGAAGACATGTCACCTGTGGCATTACGCTGGTTCTGGAGGCCGTCAGATAACTTGACGCCAGCCTCGGTGCCAGCCAGCAGCTGGCAGACCGGGACAACAATCGGGCGAAAGGCTGAGCCAATCCCATCGCTAACCCTCAGAGCATCTTCTCAGACTCAGAGCAAAGACGGTGCGAGGCAAACACCTGGTCATGACGCGGAACATGAAGATGTCACGCAAAAAAACCCACATCTGCCCATGTCCGACCGATTTTCCAGTAGAATAGAGCATTCTGTTTCTGGATCTGAACATAAACACTCATTTTCGGAGGAAGACGTCGCTCCAGCGCGTTCATACTCTCCAAAATTACGGAATTCTAGGTCCTCTCGGTCGCTAAATAGATCAAACTCGACACCCAGCCAGCGTCATGTGGAAGCGGCGCTCAGCCAACACCCGGAGGACGCTCGGCGTTCCGAGTCTACGGACAAGATACTTGCCGAGCCCACCAGGAACACCCCGGTTACACATAGGCCAGCGAGACGAAACGAGGCTGCTGAATCACGATAAAAACGACAAACAATTCGGATCACCGCTAGTCCCAATATTCTAGGCAAGAATGACCAGCTACCGGTCCGCAAGTTCACCGCTCCAACCCAGCTGGGCAACATCCAACAGCGTCCAATGTCTCGGGTCGAACTAATGCGAAGCAAATCGGTTACATTCCAGACAGTAGCAGCCTTTATGACTTCTACTTCGCCAAGAATTCGGTTTCAAAATGCTCGAGTGGCGAGCCACGGTCGCCAATAGAGCCCGAACACTCTGCCCATATACTCGAACCCAACTAACCTGCACAGATCGCCATCCTTAAACGCTGTTACAGCCCATGCTCACTATGAACACGGTCGAAGCTCGTCAGCTCAGAGATATGGTCATAGTAACAGCAGGCAATCAACCAATCGATCAAGCTCACGATCTGCACGACATCAAGTAAATTTGACCGAATTTGAGCAATTTGAAGACATCGCTTGCCCCAACTGCCCCGTCCACAGAGGAGAAACGCCTGTCCAAAATTCCAACGACCATACTGACTAAATCTTTCTATCCACTTCACGGCGGTTCATCCAGTGGGGTTAGTGCTGCTGAGCCTGCTGCATCTCTACCTGAGCAAGCCGCAGTGCAGCGCCGCTCTTCCCCACAGCCTGCAAAACACTCAGGAAAATACGCTGATAAAATTTCACATGAAAACGAATATTTTGCGTCTTCCAACTCTAGAAGTGAGCCCGAACTTCCTAAGGGTGCTTCCCAAATGACATCGGTTACAAAACGACCAACAGCGGTGTTGGTGGCGTTTAACCCAACCAGACCAAAAGCAATGACTTTTCGCCCTGCTGACGTTAACCGGCCTGCCTAACCTAGTGGACATGTTCTTTTGAGACTACTAGTTAGCTATAGGCTTGCTTGATTGATTGGTCACCGGTCACCGGCCACATCGTAACATGAAGGCTTTCGAAATGTTTATGGCAAAGTTGTTGGGAGCGGCCACAAAGACAGATACAAAAGGTACCAGTCATGGCATTGTGTCTCACACATCGCTCTCGAAATCACTTTCCGCACACGATTCAACTCTGAAGCTGCTATGTGCTTTTACATACGGCATATCGATGCTTTTCAATTTATTTTAGGTCACTGGGATTTTCACAACACTACGACGTGTATCATGTTCACCCACCAACAGCGGATTTTCGGATAGCAACTGGGGATTTCCAGCATTGAGTATTCTGCACGATGTCCTTCTTTACTTTATTGTCTTTATGAGGTGATTTGTATGTCTCGCTATTAAGCCGATATACTTTATCTCGGCTTTTGGCGAGTCATGTATTCCGGTAGCCCGCCCGTATGAGCGAAGAGTGGTATCTGACAGAACTTAGCAAGTATGTCTCCACAGAATATTACATGCTAACAAAGAGCGTGCCGTCTAAATACAGCATCATACAGTCCGACCAACATGGAGGGTTGACAGCTGGCGGGGTACGGAGATAACAGGTGCCCAATCACGCTGCGTGCGTGTCACACCCTCGACTCCTCCTATGCGCTGAACCTGTAACCAGACCCTAGTCTGGGCTCAGTTGACAGGCAGCTGTGACTCCACTGCATTCGGGCAAGCAACAACCGCCCGCATGAAGCAGGCTCTAGTCAGACTGCGTCCAAACGCCAATTCCTCCGTCAGCCATCTTCAAGCTTTTAACAGCATCTCTTCCTTCTACCTCTCTTCTTGTTCCATCGGAGACGCGTTAATTCCCTGTCGGGGTGGATTCACCGTAACTGACCGGCTTGCCATATCAAACGGTGTTGCGCAGGCTTTTGTTTGAGGGAGGGGAGAGAAAGGGAGCTGCCACCTTACCGTGATTGAAAGAGCGGTTCATCATCATTGCCCCTTGTCGGGATGAGAATAGGCTGCCTCCAATTTGCACCGCAGGTCGGTGAGGTCAATGAAAATATCAACAAGGCGGATGCAGTCCTTGACCAAGCCGACCCGGAGTATCTTGATCTTCTTGTCCTGCCAGAGCTGGCTTTCTCTGGTGAGTCTTGTTTCACATTGCTATTCCCAAACGATGGGTTGCCGTCTGCGACATAGTATCACTGCTTCCCCAACTTGCAGAACGATGCCATTTGTTGTCCAAAACAGAGTTTCTGGTTTTGAATCATTTCAATCATTGACAGATAACTAGGCTATAACTTTTCTTCCTTAAGGCATATCAGCCCGTGCTTAGAACTCCAAGGATCTGGCGTCAGTTCTCTGTGGGCGACAAGTACCGCCTTGAAACATGACTGCGCTGTCATTGCTGGATACCCGGAGAAGGTGGACTTGGCTGACAGCTGGCCAGCCAATCCTGAATATTATAATTCGGCAGTAGTGGTGAACTCAGACGGTGATGTGGTTGCTAATTACAGGAAGGCACACTTGTATTATACCGATGAAACCTGGGCACTCGAGGGATCGTCTGGTTTTCTCTGCCACCGAATACCTGGATTGGGCACTCTTGCTTTAGGCATATGCATGGATCTCAAGTATGTCCAATTATGAAGAGAAAAGGGGACACAGTGTTCAGCTAACAGCCCACCAGCCCATACAGGTTTGAAGCCCCGTGGGACGCATTTGAGTTCTCAACCTTTGCCCTGCAGTCGGGAGCCCGGTTGGTAGTTGTGTCAATGGCCTGGCTCACACAAGAGAACCCTGAAATGTACAACAAGTCAGCTAACGAGCCTGATATGGACACCCTCATGTATTGGGTCGGCCGTTTGGAACCGATTATTCGTATCGAGTCAAATCAGGAAGTGATTGTAGTCTTCGCAAATCGTTGTGGGTCGGAGTCCGGGGCTACATATGCCGGAACAAGTGCTATTATCGGGATAGTGTCGGGAGAGGTCCGTGTTTATGGAATGTTAGGACGTGGCGAGACGGACTTGCTAGTTGTCGACACTGATAACCCCCCGTTCGCGAAGCTCGTATATCGCCCTGAAGGTGTGGCTGCTGCGGCTGATACTGAGCAAGCCCAACGTCTAGAGACCGAAGAAGCAGGGGCGGACCAGGTTGTCGATGACGTGCCAATCGTCGCATCTAATCCGGCAACGAGCCATCGACCTGTTGAAGAACATCAAGACCCTGTCTCCGGTGGTACCGAGCCCCTGCAACAACGGAAGCACATACCATCTTACAAGCGAACGGACCTGACGATTCGATTGCCAGAGAAAAGTTCCAAGTATTTAAACCGACGTGGAAAGCCGACGGGCAATGAGCCTTGTCGGGATCTGGATCATAATTCCGGCCATGCCCGGAGACGAAGCGAAGGACAAAGCAAGACCCAATGGATCTCACAGGTCGCGGCTGCCGATGAAGCTGATTTTGACGACGAACCGGACCATTCCTCAGTCAACTCTGAACCACCACCGTCAGCCATGTGGCGCAATCAGCACCACCAGAATTACCTCGCCGCTGACGGTCGCCGGTATGGACACGATGCAGGCGGTCGTTCCATATCAAGCAATAATGCCGACAATGTCGTTATTGCAATTGATTCTCTGGTGACCGATGCTCAGCCCCGGTGGAGCAAGCAAGCTCCACCAACGAAATGGATAGCTCATGATGATCCGGAGCTTGCCTTTGTTGAAGGGGAGGATCCAGATGCGCCCTTCCATGACCCAACAGGCAACATTGGCAAATGGGTTCAGATGATCCAAACGCCTCGGAAACCTCCCACCGAAGCACAGCGCCACGAATCATCTCGCATATTTCCGCATCCCGGCCGATCAACTGAAAACGAATATACGTCGCCGCCCGAAAAATCTAAACCTTTCAACCACCACAAGCCGCTCAAACCACATCGAGTGATGCGCGATAACGCGTACGGCAATCGCCGCTCTCAGTCTGCAACGGGTGAAAGCAAAACAGATTTTGAGGCTGTTTGCCGTAAGTTGGAGGATATGGCTCAGGTCGAGGAGAAATTGGCTGATGAGCATTCGCATTTGGGCGGCAGTAACGTTGACAGCCATAGGTCACATTATACTCATAAGCAACATATGGCATCTGGTTCGCGGAGACAAAATAGGCAACACAGCAAGTATGAAGACGAATCTGACCACAAGTCTGGCTCTGATGTGTCCGTTGCTTTTGCCATGAATGTTCCCATGCAGGCAGACACCAGCCTTCATACACGGCAACAGGAGCCCAGCCGGATCTTCTTCAGCCCTGTCGAAACTGACTATCCTATTCTAAGACCGGTATCCAGCAATCGACTAAGACAAGGTCATAGAACTGAAGATTCTGTTGCCGACAGGCAGAAAAGTGAAATCGCAAATCGGCGTTATTATCGGGAAGACGATACTGGACATGATGACATTTCGCGGACCTATAGTCGAGGACGACAACTAGCCAAAGATAAAGATACAGGCGAAAATTATAACCCTTCGCATTCTCATACACGAACCCAGACGCCCAAATCCAGGCGACAGGTGTCCGTGGAACCTACCAACCTTGCCCAGTACCATCTCATTGAAGAGGTTCCTTCGGCTACCTGCCCAGTTCATGCGCCGAGATCTCGTTCACGAGCCCGAAACAAGTCTACCTCTAGACAGAGATCCACTCACACGAGAAGCAGACCAGATTTTGACTCTAGTCGAGTTGCAGGCAAGCATGAACTGGGCCGATCATATAGCTCGCAGGTCAAGTCTACAAGAGACGCTTCACGGGCGGACCGACAGTGGATTGCCCAAGATGTGCGCGTTGAGAGATCAGCTTCAGCGACACCAGGTCATGAGAGGTTACGGCGGGGAGCCAAAACACCCGTCCCTATGATGCTGGTCTCGAAACGATACGAGAATGCTCCCTAATTTTAATGAGATTGCTTCTGGGATAATGAATTGCATCATAGCTTTAAAAACTGCTGGACAAGGTCATGGCTATCGCGTTTATAATGATTTAGGATAATGAAGGCTTCCATTTGACGCACGCACAGGAGGATTCGGCACGGTGAACTAGTTATGTTTTGCAATTAATCGCTCTTGTCTCTGGTCTGGTTTGTGAGCTGTCACTAGTATAGCAATACTCCGGAATTCGCCAAAAGTCTTCAGACTCGTCCCTGTCTTGATGTTGATGATATCACTACGAGTGGTCACCTCCCATCTTTCGATCTTGATGACCGCTCCTAATGCAACGAAACACCGCATCTATGCAATTCGCCGATGTTCCCGTACCTGTGCGGAGTACTCCGTACTTTGGCAGAAATTTGAATGCGTAGCCGAGAGCACCAGTTGCGCCATCAAGATACGGCGTACGGGTAGGCTAATCGGTCACGTCAAGGCCAAAAGCACGGGCGGACTCTTAAAATTTTGGGGCCACCCAACCAACTACCTCTTCTTCCCATCCAGTCTGCGTCTAAGGACGGGACGGCGCAAAGACGCAGCGGGACAGGGGAGCAGAGGAAGCAATTCATTTGAAGATAGTCTTGGCGGCAGAGTCCGCATCGTGTGGGTGTGATGAAAGGATGCTAAATATCAGCCCCGTACCAGCCATGGATTCTCATGGCACCCACAGCGTTGCCGGCAACAGACACTTGAGTAGCGGGGCGGTGAACTAAGCAGGGGTGCCGACAACTCATCAACCATCTCTAGCTATTGATTGGTCCTTGTAGCGCCTGTCTCACCGGCACGGCAGTCAGCCCCGCTCGCAGCCAGTGGCAGCGTTCCCAGGCCCCATGACAGTGCTTGAGTGAAAGGCCGTGCTGCGTCCATGGCTGGTGGCAACTGATAACCAAGGAGGTTGAGAAGGGTTACATGGGCGAATGCATGGGACTCATTAGGGTAGACCCCCAGCTGTCTACCATGCACGGCCGGGGTTGTGATGAGGTGGCCCCCAGAGCCTGAGTCCTAGTCTCCTCGTCACTTAACCCCCTCTTCTGAGCCGTGTCGTCAGCAAATGAGAACATTATTTCGAAGGAACCCAACACGGGTTGCCGAACGCATGGCCCAAGACCGGTTGCTTGCATTTTGCATCTTCAAAAAGACTCAAACCAACAGCAAACCAACAGCAAACCTTCCGGCCTCTGTCCCACGGCAAGGAATGGTCTGATGTAACGCTCATAGACAGTGACTTATATCAGGCCCCGAAGACCTCGGAACATAGCTTATTGGGCCATCAGAGCTTGGCTGTTGTGCAAGGAGTGCACATATACTTGCAGTGTTTACCAGCGCCGAATCATACTTTCAATTTCCATCTTTGGGTTGGCTTCCGACATACGAAGCGACCTTTACCACTTTCCCGGTCTGAATCGCAACTCAGTGGAGAGGAATCAACGGCTTCAGAAACATGTTGCGATTGTTCCTTGCACTATCTGCGCTGCTGTTGGCGGGCCAGGCCGTTTTGTGTCCGCCCGGATCGCAATGCGCCACCAACTGCGGCAACGTGTTGGCAGCGACATCACCCGACGACCTCGTTTGTGACCAGCAAGCATTTAAAAGTGACCCCGCTGGTCAACTATTTGCTGGATGTGTCGACTGCCAGAGATCAAGCATATATCATGCCGGGAATGACAGCGATATTCAGAGCATGCTGTGTAAGTGAAATACCTGCCGAAAAACGAGACAGCGTTTGCTGACGTTTGGGAAAATCAGATAACGTTAGATATGCCTTGTCGTACTGCGTTTGGGGTAGTGTACCAGTGAAAAATCCCAAGGTTGTAGACACGCCATGCATAACATCGTAAGTCCCTTTCGAGATTCAACTGGACTTGAACGAACTAGCACTGACTTCCACTCAGAAAAGCTTGCGGCCCTTTCAAGGACGCGGTCCAATTCAAAAATCTGTCAGCTGAGTACGATGCTTTTCAGCACTGCGACATCTGGCCGACGTATGATACGCTTGACTTCCAAGGTTGCACCGACTGTCTTCAAGCTGAGGGAAGGTACACTATGGCAAATTGTGAGTAGGGACATACTTCCAAAGCATGCCATCCATGCCTCAGTCTAATCACTTGCTGTATGTAGTTGTCACGGCGCTGCAAGCTGGCTGTCAGCAAAAACCCGCCCCTGGCTTCTTTATTGGGCTCGACGGCGAGATATTTTCCACAACTGCAGTTCAACTCTCGACGCCAAGCCCCACTTCAAGCATTAACCCGGCTTGGTTTGATAACGGCCCCTTGAGCCTTGGTGCCAAGGTTGGTATCGCCATTGGAAGCTTGATAGGTCTGCTTATACTCCTCGGATGTGGCATTGTCTGCAACGGAAAGCGTCGAAGAAGAGCCTATTTGCGGAATCTCGACATTAAAACTGCACAGCGAGGTTGGCCGTCGCCGAATCCTCAGCGTGAGATGGACCAAACCCCATCAGTTGCAAACCAATCTTTCCGTGGTTATGACGATACCCCTCTCAGTCAGCGCCCCCTTCGCGGATGGGACGATACCCCCGTGAGCCAACAACAAGCGAGAGGGTGGGACGATTCGCCAATGTCGGCAAACAGCGATCAGCACTTTCCCAGATATTTCTCGCCTTACTCCAGTCAATACAACAGCCCTGTCAGCGCTCAAGCAGCTCACGCGATGCAGTGGCCGCACGCTGCACTCACCCAGAACCATCAAACTGGAGTGGCTTCTGCTGGTGAAGCATCAGCCACACACTTCAGTTCGGGCTACGAAGACAAGGGTAAATCAAAAGTGGAAGCTTACGAGATGCACGAGGTCGACAGAAGCGAAAATGGAAGCGCGAATAGTCCTACTGGAGTGGAACGAAATGTGACACCTGTGTTGGGCCATCCTGGATACGGAAGACATGAGCACAGCCCTCCGGCACAGTACACATTGACCGATTATGATGCAAGACACGGTAATGCGATCTAGGGAAGCGTGGGATAGTGCTGTCCGCACAGGCAGTGAGCTCGGTTGGATTTATCGCGAGGCGTTTTGGCGTAGAGACGATATTTTGTATTCTATGAAAGGTGGATGGGTTATACAAATCGGTATCCACATACGAGACTGCCCACGCAGCATGCTATGACTGTTCTATAATAAGATACTTTAAAGAAAGAAGCCTTCATTTTCTCTTCCCAATGCTGAAGTTGTAGGATCGTGACTTGGAGAATAAAATTCTTCTGAGGACGAAATGTGGCTAATGCAGTGTGGCTGGTGCTCCCAAGCTATCCCCAGTACAGGCTAGTGCGTGTGGTCAGCCACGCGCTGGCAAGGCTCGAAGTCCCCACACAGGTGAAAGAAAAAAAAAATTGGAAGCTTTCCAAACCATCGCTGGTAGACAGTGCAAAACATCACCACGAACCTGCAAGCACGCCCTCGTCAAGCCGCCCCCATACGAGTGTGCATTATTTTTTTGGCTGCAGGATCACGGTTACATTAACAACCCATCATGACGATGGAAATTGTCAAAAGCAAGAAGGTGGAGGAGGAGTATACCATCAAGCCACAGGCTGCGACACCTGCACTTGACACGAGCTCGTGGCCTCTGCTCCTCAAGAACTACGACAAGCGTGAGTAGGAGCGTCCTGAAAGTGGTCTGTTGGTCTCTCGCATTGAGCGAAACCAATTGACCAGATTGGAGATGGACAGATTAACTGACAATTGGTCCTCGCAGTGCTTGTCCGAACCGGTCACTTCACACCGATCCCTAATGGCTGCTCTCCGCTGAAGCGAGATATCAAGTCCTACATCAGCTCTGGTGTTATTAACCTTGACAAGCCTTCCAATCCTTCCAGTCACGAAGTTGTGTCCTGGGTTAAGCGTATTCTTCGGTTCGTTGGAACCCCCCTAAATATGTCTTGCTGGGGAAGACTTTTTTATTTTTGGTTTGGCTAACGAACCATCATAACAGTGCCGAGAAAACCGGTCACAGTGGCACTCTCGATCCCAAGGTCACTGGATGCTTGATCGTTTGTATTGATCGTGCCACTCGTCTCGTCAAGTCCCAGCAAGGCGCCGGAAAGGAATACGTCTGTGTCATCCGCCTCCACGACAAGCTGCCTGGTGGCCAGGCCCAGCTTGCTCGCGCCCTCGAGACCCTCACCGGTGCCTTGTTCCAGCGTCCTCCCTTGATCTCTGCCGTCAAGCGTCAACTCCGTATCCGAACCATCCACGAAAGCAAGTTAATTGAGTTCGACAATGACCGCCACCTGGGTGTTTTCTGGGTCAGCTGCGAGGCTGGTACCTATATCCGTACCCTTTGCGTGCATCTCGGTCTTCTTCTTGGTGTTGGTGCTCACATGCAGGAACTGCGTCGTGTTCGTAGTGGTGCTATGGATGAGACCAAGCAGATGGTTACCCTTCACGATGTTCTCGATGCCCAGTGGACTATGGACAACACCCGCGACGAGTCCTATTTGCGCAGGGTTATCTCTCCTTTGGAGACTCTGTTGACCTCTTACAAGCGACTTGTCGTCAAGGACAGCGCCGTCAATGCTGTTTGCTATGGTGCCAAGCTGATGCTGCCAGGTCTTCTGCGATATGGTATGTGTATTTGTGACTTATTATATAGGGATTGTTTTGCTAATATGTCTTCAGAGTCCGCTATTGAGCACCACGAGGAAGTCGTTCTCATGACCACCAAGGGTGAGGCTATCGCTCTGGGCATTGCCCAGATGTCTACTGTGGAGATGTCTACCTGCGACCACGGCGTTGTTGCCAAGGTCAAGCGATGCATCATGGAGCGTGACTTGTACCCTCGCCGATGGGGTCTCGGGCCTGTCGCCCTCGAAAAGAAGAAAATGAAGGCTGATGGAAAGCTGGACAAGTTTGGCCGTCCAAACGACAGCACTCCCGCTAAGTGGACCACTGAGTACAAGGACTTCAGCATGACAGATGCTGCGGCTGCCGCCGATGCTGCCGCCGATGCTACCCCTGTGAAGAAGTTGGAGGAAAGCAAGATGGAGATTTCAACCCCTGCCACTGCTGAGGATGGCGACAAAAAGAAGAGAAAGAAGCACGAAGGCGAGACACCCGACGAGAAAGCCGAGCGTAAGCGGAGAAAGGCCGAGAAGAAGGCTGCCAAGGCTGCCAAGAAGGCGGCTAAGGGCGAGGCTGCATCTGACGATGATAGCGACTAGAAGCGCATATCATTTTTGTGATTGGCCTGTTGGGGGGGAAAGAGGGAGTTTCATGATTTCATCTTGTGGATATGTGGACGGTCTTGCTGTACCATATTCTGTCTGTGACTTGGGCATCTGGCGTTTTGGACTAAAATATTTGTGAGGAGTAGTAAAGACTCGAATACCATGATTAAAACTATACTCTTTTCCATGCTGTGAATTCACCCTGAAGTCCACTAACATGACTGCTCTCGCAGTGTCGAGGATCGTCTCACCTCCGTCGCTCGATAGGTAAGACCACCAACGCACATGAAACCTGCACGATACAATTGTAAATTTTGGCGCACTGGTAGCCTCTTGCTTGAGGTACTGAATTATCATATGGAGTAGTTATCCTCGCTAATTCTAAGCACAGGCCAGCATGGGGATTGGGGGCCATTTGAACCGTGCTGCATTGAGCTCAACCTCATCTAAAGCGACCGCCTGGCCGCATGTGCAAAACATTGTCATTGCCGCCCCTATCAAGTCGATCGATCAACCTTGTTCATCCAGGGTTTGGTAATCCTCTACCCTTCACGTTCGGATGCAGGGAGCATCACACCATCAGAGGGCAAGCAAAATTCGCCCCCATCTCCCCGTTCGGCAGGGGACAGAAAAAACTTACTCGTAAACCTTGTGTTGGTGATATCCCTCCCGAGGTGAAGCACGCATCCACACATAAACGCTGTATAAGCGCCGGACCACAAATGTGAATTTGCTGGTCCACACCTTTTGAATCAACTAATGCCTAGGCAGCGCCGCTTTTACCGTGAGCGACTGTGGGGTGAAGTTTCCCATTTTGGCGCATAGCTGTAGCCTAACCTGAGCAAGACGGCAAGAAGAATATTTGATAATTTTATGCATTATCCCCATTTGTCTGACGGAATAGTTATGCTTGTGTTTAAACGGAGTCTCGAAACGGAGACGTCCCAAACGTTTACTAACGGTGAAGCACTGTGCGCGTCGCAGTCCCGTCATTTCCCGCGACACCCCATCTGTGGTTGGAACGATTCCCATGTGCAGTAAACGTGTAATGAACGGCCTGCTCGAAGGCCAATTCTGCTAGTGTTCAGAGGCCTCTCTTGATCCCATGAGAATTTGTATAAGTTCTCCCTTTATCTCAGATTCTCAACGCCCAGTTGGTAAGCAGACCACCCTTAGCTTCAGCACTGTTGACTTGAACGGTAACCAGTATTATGCAAAGTCATTTGAGTTAAGATCAGACAAGCGTTCACTTGTGAGAAGCAATGAGCTTGAGAAGAAGCAAAAGAGTTTGGGCACCTGGAGGGCTCTCGAAATTTTACGAGTGCGTTGGCGACGACTTTTCCTTTACCGATAAATATGGTTGTTAGACTGTCAATGTCAAGTTGTGGGGTTGGACATGCAAACAGGCTATTGCGCAAGTTACGTCTTTGTTTTGGACTTGAATGCAACAAAAAATAAAAAGCCCCTGTGACTATAGCAAGCGACCTCGCGTGGATCGAGGTTTTGACATTGACGGTCGATATATCTACACAGTGCAATGTCCCTCGGGCTCTGTCAGCCATGCTCTCGCTTGCATGACGGTCCTTTTTAGGTAGTATTCCGGAAGAGAGCCGACATAAACGGCTGCGCGGAACGTTGAATGTCTTAGCCACGGCCTTTTACTTAGCTTCTGGATTGCTTTTGATGCACTGGACAGCTTCATCAACACCAAATCAATGTCAATATCAGCGAAACCCCTGATAGCTAGTGAGTGATAGAAGGAGATGATGCCCAGACCTGTCAAAATGAGACGCCGTTCCAAATTTGAAACGCTTCTCATGATGCAATCAGTGGTTTTTTGTTCGAACATCTGTCTCCGCTAGCTCTGACATATCTCATCTGTTAAACTTAGAAGATCGCACTACGATGTGTATGACCCGGTCGGTGGCTCATATGCCCGAGGCGAAAAGACGTGACTTCACTTCCGTCTGCAGTCTACACGCTCGAAGTTGTTGAGTTTCCTTTTCGAATTCACGACTGGGATGCCACTTGACCCCGCGTTGATACAGACCTGTTGCAAGCATGTATGCGGGTTGCATTGTATCAGACTGCAAATATATGTAGACACTACATGTTCCGCCCGAAGGGAGAGTAGAGGGGATAAATTTCATTTCTTTGCCTCAGCAGCCCTGATTGTGGTGGATGAGGCTTATGGCGGCGCAGCTTATTAAGGAAACCATTTAAAAATATATGTATATAATCAGGGCTACATCAGATTTCCAAACACCCATGACTGACTGAACTTGGACTCGGTTATATTGACCACCATCTAGAGTATGCGCCGCACTTCTCCAGAGAGTATCAGCTATTTTCTCGAACGTCGTGATGAACGTGCACGCTCTTCACTTGTACCCCTTTACCCACTGAAATCACTAGTTATTGCTGTTCCCAATTAATGGGCAATTTGATCGTCTTGTGATCGTTGGCCTGTCTTAAGCCCAAGTAGTCTTCGAGATTCCTGAGAGCGGTGCCTGAAACCTGATGCTCATTCCGCAGGTAGTCGATCGCCCCATCCCCCGGCGTCAACGCACGTGAGGATTTCATACAAACCACCACTTGGATTGTAAGCTCCGTTCATCTGAATGTGCTCTTCCATCCTGGATTTTGAACTCTAGGGTATATGAACCTCTGTCCTGCAGCATGGGTATCTTCCTGTCTTCTGCTTTTTATTTCTTCGCTACCACGATTTTGTACTTTAGCCTGTTACTCTGACCTATACTCTGACCATTATAATCCGAAACATGACCCATACTCTGCCCGTACTCTGAGACCCCCCGTACTCTGACCCCAATCCAGCCCTGACCCGGAAATCAAGCTGGAGAAGCTAGTGACAAACCTGCCCCTTTAACCCGACCCCCGCCCAGATTTTCATTATCCACAGAGCCGGCCATGCTCTGTTCCCGCCGCTATCTCTTATCCTCACATACCGTGTGATGATAGACCCTATTCCCTCCAACGTTGTACGGCTTAGCATAGCGCGGAAACTGAGCACAGGCAACTGGAGCGGTACGCTCACGAGTACGCTCCCGACCTCGTGGCAGGTCGGCGCAATGTAGACTCTGCGGATTCCCCCTTGTACATTCTCAATTCTACCAGATTGCAAATGACTCTGTACTAGAGTTGGATTTGAGTGTGCTCGCAGGTTGCATGCTGTATCAAGTGGAAGCTCTAGCATGCTCCCGTAATGTCACAAGCAATCTTCTCAGCAATGGCGTCTGGATCGGGATGAATCAGTATCGATTTAGCCTCAAGGGGTAGATTTGATATGTACTCACAAACAGTAGACATGGGGTGACCAGGCGGCAGCAACGGAAAGATGCTAGCATCCACAACCCGCAGCCCCTGAACGCCATAAACTCGGCCTTGGGTGTCGACCACGGCCATGTCATCGTCCTTCCTGCCCATTTCACAGGTACACGAGGCGTGATAGACGGTGTTGTAGCTGCGCTTGATGATGTCCAGGATCTCGGCATCGGTCGTAACGTTGGCGCCTGGGAAGGCCTCGGGCTCGTCGCTGACGATGAACTTCCGCATGACGTCCGTCTTCCAGAACTGCCGTGCCCGCTTGTACCCGGCGATGGCGACCTCCACATCGGCCTGGTCCGTCAAGAAGCCTGGATCAATCAGCGGCGCGTCGGCGTTGTCGGCCGAAACGATGCTAACAGAGCCGCGGCTGAAGGGCATGACGATGGCGGGCGCCAGGCTGGCATAGTTGTAGCCATCACCGGGGTCGCCTGCGCGGCTATAGTTCTGCCAGCCCATGTAGCCCGACAGTCCGATATACTCCAGCTCGGGCCAGTCGTCCGGGTACTTGGCCAGCTTGGTGCGCGTCGAGTTGGAGAAGCCCCGGCGCATGTCCTCGGGCACCTTCTCCCACCCGAGCACATCCACCACCGTGCTCGTAAGGATGCCAGAGGCGTTGGCCCGGTATTCATCGGCCGCCTGGGCAGCGAAAGCCGGGTTCGCGAGCGCCGACATGGTCACCGCATTGACGCGATACGACGGACCGAAGTAAATGTGATCTTGCATGCCTTGGCCCACGCCCTTTCGGTCGGCGACGACGGGCACGCCGCTGGCCAAAAGTGTGTCCGCCGGGCCAATACCTGATACCATGAGCAACTGGGGCGAGTTAAAGGCGCCAGCGGACACGATCACCTCCTTGGTGGCCGAGAGGTCGTATTCGAATCCGTCCGTGTCCACCCGCACCCCAACAGCCTTGGTGCCTTTGAAGAGAATTTTTTTAGCCATGGCCCGGGTGTATATCATATAGTTTGGGTATGTCAGGGCCCGGGAGAGGAAAGCCGTCTCGGACGACTCCCGGTTCATGTTGCTGGCGTTGAGAGTGGACATGGTGTAGGACTGTCCGAGCAGCTTGCCGCTCTGGAGGCCATCGATAACGGGGAAACCCAGCTCCTCGAGGCCCTTCACTGTCCAAGTGGCGAAGGCCTGAGCATAGTGGGAGTACGTGACGGACAGCGGACCCGGGTTGACTGCATCTTGCATGACGCTCGCTTCGTACTTGGGCGTGCTATTGACGGAGCGGAGGTTCATGTCGGGTGGCGTGAAGTTGACACTCTTCCGGAACCACGGGAGCAGGCTTTCCCATGTATAGCTCGTATCGTTGACAGCATCGGCCCACCTCTTGTAGGACGCCTTGGTGCCGCGGTGATAAGTCATGAAGTTGCGGGATGATCCGCCTCCCAGTGTCTTGCCTTGCGGATAATGGATCGACAGATTGTAGGCGCCCCGTACCAGTGTTAGCTTCCATTGCTAGAAAGATACATGATGCTGATATGCTTCATACTTACAGCTTGAGGTGTTGTGTGGTACCCCCAATCAATCAACGGCTGCCAATCCTTCTCCCCAGTGCCCGTGAAGTACGAAGCAGTGGCTGGGACCTGACTGTAATTACCGTTGGATATCTCGTAGAAGCTACCGGCCTCCACGACAGCTACCCGTCCGCTCTGCTGCTCTGCCAGTCTCGTTGCAAGCGTAAGGCCAGCGGTCCCGCCGCCGACAATCACGTAGTCAAATGTTGCATTGTCGCCAGGGATTCCGAAAGAGGTGCCGAGCGGCCTCTTGCCGCCGAGAGGCTTCGCCGTAGCCAAAAACACAGAACAGGACAGAGCCAGTGCCCAGAGCCAACCAAACTTGGACTGTGAGCGATGCATCGCGGGAAATCAGCCGTGAATAACAGTATGTGCAGATACCTATTCTAATAGCGGTGAAAATCCCCTTGATTCTCCCAGACGCTTTTTTCTCGCATGCACAACCAGTGGCCCGGATGTGTAGGTCATATATGCTCTGCCCTTCCTAGCTTCCGGTGATCGCGTTACACATACACAAGGCTCATCTTTTTTATTTCCGCCACCAGACACCGCCACCAGGCACTCATCTGAATTCAGCCTTGGGGGTTCGTATCTAGCAGGGATAACTTTCTATCATGGCGTCGAACATCGGCTTATTGATTATGGCGATATTCGTCCGGAAGGATCAAGACCCCCATGATTCTTAGTATTTGACTTTCCCGCCCCAGGAAAAGACCGAGACTATTGACTGCGCACATTGCAACTAGCAGTTCAATATATTGTCGGAAATTGAGTTTGACATACGGGAATGCTGCCTGTTTGCTGGTCAGACGAAGGCTGAGGAAGCGGGTGCGTATAAGGATTCTCGCGCTAGTCTTCAAGACCCTGGATCGTGCAAGATGACAGTTGAAAAGGTTTTCAGCGAAAAGGACCCCGGAACTACTGGGTGAGAAAACACCGCCGAATCTTCAACCTGCAGGAACTTGATTGGACGAATTCTTCAGAATGCAGGGCGGCGCGGGCGGCGCGGCATTCCACCTCCTTCAGAAGCGAAGCATGCTCGGGGTCATTTTACAAGGCAGGATCCAGAACGTGGTGGCCAGGGGACCGGCCGTGTCCCCCACCCGTCAATATCGCTCCCAGGCACCGCCATCGTGGGCCAGCCACGGGCTGACTCCACGTGGCCCCCAGGGAATCAATCGCCAGTGTATACTCCGTACGTTCCCTCCGCTTGCGCTCGCACAATTAGTTGTGCGAGGCAAGCTTGATTGCAACAGAGAGACATCCCATACGTACTTGCCTAGCTTGTGACTATGTTCTAATATTGTCTTTAAAGATATATCATCCGATTTTGTCTATTTATTATCCATCTTTATTTTCAATTTCATTTGCTAAACATTTCATTTTGCATAGCTATTGTGATGATTAGTACTCAGTGTACTATACTATCTTAACTCTTTAATAGTTTTGACTAACCCTCTACAATGTGACATAAGGACACCTCAGCTTACGATCTACTGAGAGTTTTAACTAAGATCTATTAATGCATGTACAAGGAAGTAGCTACGTAAGCCTTCGCCTTATGGCTGCATAGAGGATGCATTACATCTGCGAGCACGTGTAAACTGTACGGAGTAGAGTGGTGCAGCATCCCAGAAACCTTAGTGCCGTCCGATCCAAGCCCGTCCGGGGAAACGGTTAGTACGGCGTAATACGGAGTATTCTGTGTAGGGAGTATTCGATCCTCCCGGACCTAGCCATTTCTGGGTAATATGGGCAGTGAGATTAAACTGTCCGTTGTGGTGTACAGAAAACTATCATTACAAATCTCAAAGGGAGGAGGAGGGGAGCGGCACGAATAAGCAGTAAGCACGGCAATCAGTTTTGCCTCAACGTTAGTGCTCTTGGGGAGGAGTTCTTGGGAAGGTCGGACTACCCTCACGCTGGGGCAAGGAAGAACTTTGGACGTTGTATGCGACAACCAGACCCGCTTGCTGTCGCCCTTCTGATGACTAGCCCTCAAGTTGCGTCTTTTCCTCGAAGATCTCGTTGAGAAAGCTGCGATGGAGTTCAGCGGGGAACACCGGAAAGGCATGACGAGGGAAGGAAGAATTGCCATTGTGCCTCCACGAGAAGAGCTACCCTGGACCTGGAGTACTTCAAGATAAACATCCATCTCGGATGCGACAAATTGAACGGGTACTACACAAAGTTGGACGGGTCGCAAGCGTACTATGCATCGGCTCTTGACCTTCTCTCAATCCCACCAATGTCTGCAGAAGGTGAACGGCTGCATAGCGTTAGTCGGCAGATGGTGTCGCCGCTGCGGACACGATTGGAAGCCAGCACGATAGGGATAACGTAGACATTGAGGTCTTGGGTTCGGAGCGGGTTGGTTGAAGCAGCGGACTGGTGGATTGATGGTCTCAGGAAGACAGCATGATAAGGAAGGAGGATGATCGCACGGTGGGGCTCGTGGCAACCTCTTCAATGTGACGGGGGAAACTACACGCACGAACCAAATGCTGGGCAGGCCGTCCACTCAAACACAATCTCGTCGCCAAATTGATGGAACTGAGTTGATGACCAACCCGGGGCTGCTGGGAGACGGCTGATTACATTGGTGCTTGTCACTACAACCATTGCTAGAAGCCACTACTAGGGAGACTTCGAAGAACAAGATATTGAGTTAGTCGTAGCAGCTATGCTGTGTGCCGTTCTCTTGCTCATCTCGAGGCATGAGCAGGGCGAGCTCTTCACTATTCACCTGAAGCAAATGTCCATCAGTTTCCTTCTCTTCGCTCTTTAATTTGTAAATTGCAAACCCTCCTTGCTTTTCTTTGATCTCACCTCAACATGCCTACCCTCTCCCATCAGGGGCATACACGCCCGTCATTTCCGTTTACGATAACACGCCGGAGCAACGCGTTGACTTGGACGCCATGTACAAGTATTTCCAGTACATGATCAACGCTGGCTGTCATGGGCCCGTAT
Source organism: Conoideocrella luteorostrata (assembly GCA_032433595.1). Classification (NCBI taxonomy): domain Eukaryota; kingdom Fungi; phylum Ascomycota; class Sordariomycetes; order Hypocreales; family Clavicipitaceae; genus Conoideocrella; species Conoideocrella luteorostrata. The sequence continues at coordinate 28,858 of JASWJB010000150.1, forward strand.
CTGAGGGAACGAATGGCGACTTGGCTTTGTAGAACTCACATAGGAGGGAGAGTATTATCAAGATGGCTAGATAGGTAGCAGCTGACATCGGGATCGCCGACTACCCAATCGTTGCCGGAATCTCCGCTCAGAGTGCGATCGAGACAATCAAGAACGCGAAGGTAGCTCCAGCTGCTGACGCAGGTTGGCCGCGCTTCTCCTGCCACCGAGTTACCGGACGGAAGCAATCTCTTCGAATGTCTGGCTTGGCCACCACCGTGGCGAAGCGGACGCAAGCCCGATTCCAATAGTCATTTATAAAGTAAGTACACCAGCATTTCTGACCCTCGCTCTTGATTTGTAAAAGGAAGAAAAGACGATCAACGCTAATATCGTGACAATCAGTACCCCGGTGTCGCATCGGGAGCTGATGTGGACTTGACCAACTTGTTGCGTTCGCGTCACACCCGAACATCACCGCCGCAAAGCTCGCCTTGGGCCAGGTGGGCAAGCAAATCAGGACGACTACACTCTTTGGACCAAAGCACATGGCCGTCTTGTGGGTGCAATGTGGACTACTAGTCGATCCCATCCCTGACTTTGGGAGCGTTGGGTTGCGTTGTGGGAATAGGTAACCTATTCCCTAAGATGGTTTTTCGACTGCATGATTATGGGATTAATGGACGTACGGAGGAGGCCATCGCTTGGTAGGAAAAGATTGCGTTGGCGGAATCGGCGTGCAAGAAGAGATTGACTTGTACCGGGTACGGTGCGCGGTGGTATATTGGGAAGCAGCTGAGACTTTCGGAGCACTGGGTTCGTGATGCGGAAGCCATACTTGCCCCTGAATGATAGCATGCACAAGAACGCTTTGGAAATTTTGGCTCAGTTGGAAGAAATCGAGAAAAATATGCCAGGCGTGAGGGTACAACCGAGGATTGGTTGCTCCATAGGTTAGGGTAGCTCGAGGAGCAAAGACTTGCGTCAAACACCTCGAGCCGAATCTCACGACACTGAGCCAACCCTGAGGGTTTTTTTTTAAATCATTCAGATACTCTGCATCAGCCACATAGCAAATAGACCGGTAAAATTCATCAATATCCTCGGGGGACTTTTTTTTTTTTTTTTGGTTCAAGTGAGGGGCTTTTCATTCTTCATCTTCTGAGCACCGTGCTTTCCTGGGCCGCCCCAACAGAGGAAATACGGCCAGTGGAATAGGTAAACACCAATTTATTATATATAACAGTCGCTTTATTTTACCAGATATTTTCAGGCACGATTCTCTATGCATATTTATCGAGACCTCTTGAGGAGCGACACGGCTGAGGAATCAGTGGGAGTAGTTTGGCCAACAGGTGCCGTCCATTCTTAGAACACCTCCATCCACTGAATGAGCAGAGACTTGAATCTCGTTACTCTTCACTACTTTTCAGCTTACAAATGTAAAACTTGCGTCACTAAAATCTGGGACATGGGTCTGAGTTCACGTCTACGTTCTGAGCTTTGGATGTCGTGAAAATTGTATTTATTTAATCTGAGCTAGCTTGGCATATATACCCACCACTCAACACAGCTCGTTTGCATATCCTGCCATGCCTGGACCTACAGAGTCAAGACAGTCCTGAAGCGGACCTTGCCGCTCTTGGTTCTTTCGAAGGCTTCCTGGAATTGGGTCAGGAGCGGGAACTTCTCGATCAAACACCTCACGCCGTGCGTGTGCGCAAAGGCGATGGCGTCTTCCGAGTCCTGCTGATGTCCCGAGTTCCACCCATGGACGCTGGTGCCCTTCATGACCATGGCCACGGTATCAAACTCCACAGGGCCAAGAGGCGCAAGCACGACCAACTTGCCCTGAGGTGCCAGACCCCCAACAAGAGGGCTGACGACCTTGGCATTGGGTGCCGTGGCGACAATCATGTTCGCGCCGCCCAGTTTCTGCAGCGCCTGGTTTGCGTCTTCGGCGCTCGTATCGATGTAGTGGTGGGCGCCCAGCTTCGTCGCAAACTCCTTCTTGTCGCTCCCGGAGCTCAACGCGACGACGGTATATCCCATCCGGGAAGCGTACTGGAGCGCCAGATGGCCGAGGCCGCCGAGGCCCTGAACGGCAACGAGTCCGCCCTGGTTCAGTCCCATGTTTCGCATGGCGTTGAACACGGTCACTCCGGCACACAGAAGAGGCGCAACCTCGGCGGGGTCGGCGTCTCGAGGCACTCGGACAGCCGCCTCGGCGCGGAGCAGGACATACTCGGCGTAGCCGCCGTCCATGCTCACGCCGTTGACGGCCGCGTTGTTGCAGAGCTGGAACATGCCTCGTTGGCAGGAATGGCACGATCCGTCGTGGCCTTGATGCCATGTGTCAGCGGGTGGTGGTCAGGCAGGTAGGTACATACTGTTAACAGAGAGTCAAGTCATGCTGTGCAGCAAACAACCCACAAGGCCTAACTTACCTCCGTGCCAGGCAGCTCCGATTCGCTCTCCAACCTGGACGCGAGAGACGCCCTCGCCGACAGCGACGACATCTCCAACTGCCTCATGCCCCGGCACACGGGGGAACAGGTCGCCGAGAAGACCTTGCTGCACAAAAAGGTCGGTGTGGCAGACGCCGCAAGCAATCACCTTCATGAGAACGTAGCCCGGGCCGGGCTTTTGGAGCTCGACGTCCTTGAGGACCAGGTCTTTGCCTTGGCTCTCAAAGAACGCCGCCTTGTAGGTTTTGGGGAGAGACATGGTGCTGGCGAGAGATATCCCTGAAGCAGGCCGAGTCTTTATAAGTGCTGTCCTTTTCTTCTGAACCAAGAAGAGCAAAGAGTTGATGTAGGTAGAGCCGTGTGCCTCTCGAGCTGGCTCTTTTCAACCCGGATAGAAGAGGATCTATATATAACTGACGCATATTTATGCAGCGCAGTTGCACTTCCCGCGAACTTTGACATCAGCCATGATAAAAGCTGCATTATCGACAAAAGCTCATTCCAGAACCTTTACCTTTCAGACCAGCGCCGAGTAGTGGCGCCAAGAGCGCCGTTCCGGGGTCCACACGGCTGCTTTACAATGCATGCATGGCATTTGCGCAGGTTAGGTTGGCTCGGTGTCAGACAGTTCAGGCCGGGGTTGGCCGGTGAGATCGAGAACCGAGAACCGAGAAACGGCGTTCAGTCCCAAAGAAGAAAGCGCCGCTCCAATCAGCGCCGACATCTATCTGTGTCCTATTTATTGGTGGCCTTTTGGCACGTATATACATATCCCTTCCCTCCCTCCCTGTTTGCCGGCCTCCCTGCCTGCCTGCCTGCCCTGCCTGCGGTTTCCCATACTAGTACGTTTGTGCCTTTGGGCGGGGTGGATTGTCCGGGGACAAGCCTGCATGGCATGTTGACTAGATGTGCACTTTGGAATTATCGATGCTGACACAACCCAAGATATTACATGCGGCGTAGTTTTGGTGTGGGTTACGAAAACCGTTCACGGTACAGTACCATCACAGGCAACCCGCCACATACATAAATACTGGGCTGCATAATTTGTCGTATCTCCCTGAGGGGACTTTCGGTCGTAAATCTCCCAACCGTCATATCCACCCATCACGCCCTCTTAATTCGGGTGTAATGTTTAGCACGCCTCAGTCACAAACGCACGTCCGCAATGCATGTGATGCCTGTCACAGACGCAAAGTCCGTTGCATTGCCTCTAGAAACGGCGGGCCGTGTCAACACTGCCAGTCGAGAGGGCTTTCATGCTACTTCTTGCCACGGCACAGGAGCGGGAGGCCACGCTTCAACAGTCAGCAGTCCAAATCTCCACCCGTCGCCGACGACGACGACGCATATACAATCACGCCTCCCTACAGGACCGTTGCAGGACATGGACATGCTCCGCGAAGCGAACGAAGTTCTTACAGAACATTTCCCATCACACCGGAGCCTCAGCAGGACTATAGACCGCAGGACGTTGACCAGACGCTGCCATCTTTGCTATTAACCGATGACGTCCACCACCTGGAGCTCCAGCAGCATGCCGCATTTTCGGACTCTGCCGGTCTGTCATATTCACATCATTCTTTTGCCGATGTTTCAAGTCATGACGCCTTGTTCGAAACAACGTCACCGGCGCCCCTCAGCGCCGAAATGCCCGCGGCATTGTGGTCGACAGACTCGGCATCTTTACAAAGTCCGCCGGATCGAGGCACGAGCACCGAGCCCCAGAGCCAGGCGTTCCAGGGATACGCATTCTTCAACTTGCTGCAACAGTGCTCCAAGCTTCAGCGTCATCTTCTCGCGGCGGAGGATGCGTCCGCGCAAAGCTCGGACGATGGCAGCGCAATGGTACCGTCCCGCGGGGCCGAAATGCCTGATTCTAAAATGCAGGAGATGCTGGAAGACGTCGAGGCCAATTACAAGCTGATTCTCGACATATGTGAGAAAGGCGCAGCCTTGTCCAGACCATTCCCCGGCCAGACAATCGGACTGTCTGAGAAACCACCTCCTCCGTTGTTGGACCCGGCCTCGATATCGCTGATCACGGCCGTCGTCTTCAAGGCTCTCCAGGTCTGCAGCGTCCTCCTCGGCGGTGCAGGGCTGAGGGCGCGCTCTATAGCCGACGTGCTTCTATACAAAAGACTGGACGTTAACATAACGCTAGCGAGGATCGTCATCTCTAAGATCGAGGCGTCGGCGCCGAATAAGGTGCCTCTGTGGCAGGAACTTTCCAACAAGGTTGGCCTTATTGAAAGGCAGTTTGCGGACAAGCGAGAGGGGATAATATCGGGTGTATGATAGCCGGGCAGGCATCTTTGCATCGTAAAAAGCGCATTTATTTATCAGGCATTCCTCGTGGAGAAAAAGAGGATTTGTATCCCGTAGACCGCCGCAAGGCACCACCTCTGTCTCGAACTAAGTTCTAAATCTGCGGTACTGGAGGAGTTACGACTCGAAATGTAATTAGAGTAGAGCCAAGTTTCCGCTCGGGTCCCTCAGGAGCACCCTGCGAGCGAAATAAAATCCTAATTCTTGGCTAGGTCATAAACCAATTAGACACCTATGAACAGCCGATTCTTGTTTTTCGGCCAAAATTAGCTTGTGGTGTAAGTCCTTGTCCTGTTATGATATATACAAGACCTCACCACATCGGTGCCCGCCACTTGCTCCCATTGACGATAGATCTGACTTTTTTTCTGTGGCTGTTCCTCCGCGAAACATTCACTTTATCGGCTCTGGCCACTCACCTGTTCATCCAGCCTCCAGTCAAATTCCAGTGAATCGGTGTGCAGACCCGCAGAATTAACTGTGGTAACTCCGCACATTACAATAGAGGCGTCCGTATGTCTCTTTGCGTGCCAGAGCCCTAACGATTACCCCATGCTTTTTGCGTCTCAACAGTGGCATATCGACCCCTGTTTGTTATCCCGGGTTTCTTGGGACAGGCACGCGTCCGGCTAAGCTTAATGGGGCCCCCCTGCTGCCTTTAGATCCGGGTGGACAGAGCGGGGGTGTATCCCAGCCCGCCATGCTGCTTTACTGACGTGTCAACGCGAGGAAGACCTTGGTGCAATTGCAAACGGGCAGTGGCACGGTGCTCTACTAAATGATTTGCATGAGCTAGTGCCAGGGGTAACCAGCGCGTGAGGTCGCACTGGAAAGCTGCGAGTGTTAAGCGAAGAAGTAAAAATCCAGTCCACAGCTTGACAAAGGTCCATCGCGAGATGAACGAAGCGGGCTTGCAATGGAGGGACTTTTGTGGCTGCTGACGACTCTTGCGCCAGGTTTATGCATCGCTGGCGCCTTGTCACAGACTGGACGGTTGGTTGGTTGAGGCGAATCCTATGGCTGACGCTTGCCCACCCGTCTGCCGTCAACCGGGAAACACGTAGTATGGAATAGCCTAGTGATTCCTTTGCTGTATGTAGAAAGCACCGAGTAGTTATAGTAGTTACGAGTCAGATGGATGCGTCCTGGCGCCCGCCATTTAGTTGGACCGCACCGCTTTTGTCGATGGCGCTAAATTCTCTCAACGGCGCTCCATCGCTAGTGCGATCTCATACGAAGGACGGAGGACAGCCACGTCTCAGAACCCGCAGCTAAGCGGATCCATCCGACATCCAGTCTAAAATTCCTGTTTGCGTTCATATTACGTTGCCTTTCCCCTAAGCGACTGATCTAGAAGCCATTCATTCCTCCAAGGTGCTGTTGGAGGGGGCGTGCACAAGGGCCTTGAGCAGTAACAGAGTAACAGTGCATGGGCGAGCATGTGTCTTGTCCAGGTTGTGCCATGCATGTGCGTTCATGGCCGGTCAGTCGTTACAACGGGTGAGTGATCATGACGGGCTTCAAGTCTATCTAAGCGAAACGAGGCGTGCCTGACTGTTTGACGTGCCGAAGCCACCACCTCGACTGAAATCCATCGGCAATACCAAAATCCCCCATGGCCATGCTCGCGAAAATTTCTTCAATCGGCTCGTGCTGCTTCTCTGTGTTCCCGTGCCCCGCGCCATATGTGGTAAGGCTGAGGGGGCGGAGGCTGATCTGGTTGTGGATGGATCCCCCCCAAGCCCCCACCCTCGACAGCACACCAACAACCACGCGGCGGCCCGCCCGACCGTTAGTTACGCCACTGGGCAAAAGGAGAGGCTAGCAATCGCAATTAGTATGGGCGGGGAACAAACAGCATCTACACGCGTGCGGTTGCACCAAATCAAACTGTATCTTGGAACTACCCTAAAATGATGTTGTCTTCTTCGGAACGCCTTTTTTTTTTGTTTCTTTATTTTGTTGTACTACTGCCCCTTCGTGCACAGTAATGCTCTCAATAAAGAGTGTCTTCGTAGCATGACTAATAAGGTCTACCGAATCTATACTCCGTACATGTCAAGGTATTAAAAACTAGTAGACGTCCAATGGCAACAGCAACATGGCCGCCCTCATATCTGGGGTGAGCTTTGCGCCTGAGTTGTTGGCCGCTTCAGCGTCCATCGGTCGGCCCGATTATTCGTGCTCATGGAGGCACCTCATAGGAGCGAGGGACAGCGTGGGTTCCGTAACCCAAGTGGTGGCGCCGTTGCGGCGGTCAAGAGCTCAGAACGCGGAGGTGGCTAGGAGCGAATACAGAAAACATATGGTCTACTTGCTATCCATGTAATTCATTTCTTTTATCACAGCATCTCCAAACCCCTACTCCGTCAAAGCCTCTCCACGCAGGTGACGAGCTCTTCAAACACCTAGACGCAGCACTGGTAGTAGAGACAATGGAGCCAGCAGTCAAACCACGACAGCCACATCGCGCAGGCGACGCAATCGTCATTATCGGCCTCCAGACCTGTCAGCCTGCCGTAGCGGAACTAATGAGCCTCGCGTACGCCTTGCAAAACCGACATGCCACGGCCGGATGAAGACACAACACACGGCAATGGCAAACATCTGGCCAGCACTCCGAGTCATATCACTTGCAGAATTGGCTGCGCAGTAAGCTTACCCGCCTAACACTTCGACCACTCTCCCAGACCCCCCACCCCTGGATAACACCAAAACCGATATTCCATCGTCAAATGGCCCGGCGAGGCTTACGAGGAGAGCGATGAAGTCGACACCCTCTTCCAGGCACCTTGGAGGCGAAGGGCATCCCTCATGAGGGGGGCGGGGAGGCAAGTAGATCAAGCATTCAGGCTGACACCACGGCAAATCTTATCCGAAAGGGATGGATAACCGTGCTTCTGGATCGGATTCTCGCCTCTCAGCGGGTCGCCACCCTTAACCCCTCGACCCCTAACCCTCCGCGCTGATATTTCGCCGAGACGCCCAAGGCTTGGCAACAATTTCATCCGGGACGCGTCTTTACTCAGGACGAGATGGGATATACACCTAACTTGAAGCAAACGCCTAGCGCTACAAGCACTCCCCCACACGTGGGGGAGTGCTGAGAACCCGAAGAGTCACAAGGGCAGCACTCGACCAGCAGCCAGGAAAGGATATGCTGATATTGGTCCGAGAATATCAAGGCGCATCAAGTATCGCATATGTGATGCTCCGTTTCACACGAGGTACGTCTGGTCCGAAATCCCCGAACGAAAGCCCGGCACCCCGGATGCCATGTGGCTGTTAGAAGCCGGGAACTATTCCTCCAGGAGTCCATGGGGTTTGTTTTAGTCAGCCCTACAGAGCTTTGTGTGATTCTGAGACCGTGGTAATGGATGATCAATCACTGGAATTATTCGCAACACTCACCTCGTTTCGTTCTCCTCGCAACAATCAGCATAGTGCTGATCCTCTAGCCGCAGTGTATATATTTTGACTCATTCCTCGTTTGATTGCCGTCAACTTCTCGAAAATCCACTCCTTATATCATCAAAAAATTTACACAGTACTCTTTACAACCAAGCCACAGTATCACAGTCTCAAAATGGCACCAGTCGCTACGGAAGTCTATGATGTGAGCCTCCTGCCCAAGGAGCCCATCTCCATTAACGGCAAGGGTCTTGATACCAAGGCCCCAGTTCAGGTCGGTGTCCATCCTGTAGGAGACAGAGATGGGCACCAAGCCATGGCGGAGAGAGTATTGGCCGTCATTAAGACAATCCTGCTAACCAAGTTGCCCGGCGCTCATGACAAGTGGGACGAGGGAGCTCCCACATTCATCGCGACCATCCAAAAGTTCATAGAGAAGGGAGAAGTGGTCAAGATGTGCCTGCCTGCTTTTCCGTGGAAGTCTGCGAATAAAGTCGAGAAGGTCCTCGGCGTGTTGCCCGACAAGGCCGAGGAAGTTGCCCTCGCACGCTTGAATGGTATCTGTGAGAGCATTGGCCAGTTTTATTTGCCCGGAGCTGAGCTCCTCATCATTTCTGACGGATTGGTCTACAACGGTACGCGAATAAGCCTCTACCGGCAACTCGCCACTCCTGGTAGCCACCCCTGCGTGGTCATGGTGTAACCGCTAACTCCTTGTTCCAGACCTCCTCACCGTTTCTGATCGACAAACATGGGCGTATGGTGAAGCTCTGCGCGATATGGCTGTGGAGAAGGGCTTCAAGCACATCCAGTTTAGCCGGCTCAGAGATCTTGTCCATCTTCCACACCTTCCCGAGGTCCTAGACGAGGTCACCTACGTCGCCAATGCGACCAACTTCAGGCGGGCTCTCATGAACCAATTCGGGGACCCCAACTTCGATGCTACCAGGGAGATTGCCGAGAAGGAAGATACGAGAATGACGTACCAGGGCTATTCTCGCAACTTGGGCCACGATCTTCGCTTCATTTTCTCGCGCAGCGAGAGCAGAAGCGGCAAGCAGTACAAGAGAGACGTCAAGTACCTCAGCAAGCAGATGATCATTCGCGGAGATGTAAGTTGAACGATGCCATTTATTGTCGGCTTGATCTTGTCTGACCCGAACGCTATCTGTACAGGCATTCGCAAGGGCGACCAAGAAGTACTGTCCGGATCACCTTCGTCTGTCCATTCACCAGTCAACGGGACAGCACAAAGTGTCCGTCAGCCTGTTGCCCACAGATGGCATGTACACGACACCATGGCACTGCTGTGTGGCCATTCTCACCGACGGTTCCATCATCAGCAAGCCAAAGATCGAATTCGAGTTCGATCCGAGGTTTGATCTCATTTACGAGAACGGCCGTCCCAGCTACTTCCGGGAGAAGGAGGGGAATGATATGGACCAGGAGGAATTGGACGAGGAATTGGAGTGAACGGGAATTTGTACGTGTTGAATTGGGTGCTAAAGTTACGAGATAGATATGATTTATGCGTAATGGACTGGCCCTAAGGCTACTACGATTAGACGTTGATTCTAATATTAATCTGCTTTAAGAATAAAGAATGGTATAAGCATCAGGATTTTACTACGCCCGGAGGGTGCTCCTAAAGGGCTATAGCGAAATTTGCTCCAGTCCATGTCCGCGTGCTTTCCACGGTTTTGTTGCCATTATCTTCTCTGACACCTCCTCGAGCGTCAGGTCTGGCATTTTCACGGCTTGCCGCGTCGTCCGCGTGCTCTCTTCTTCGATCTGGGAAGGCAGTGGCAGGAAAACCTTCCAAGTAGCTCTCCAGCCTGTTCGATAGAATATTTCGTCAATGAGCCATTGCCCTTCTTTAAATGTAGGACTTTGTCATCATGGCTGTTTTCTTTTGCTCGGAGATGTCTGGCAGCCTTCCGAATATTGACGTCCTCAGCCATGGATTCCTTCCAACGAGCTCGTTTTTGCCTATGAATCGCATCGTAGTACTCCTTTGACGCCCTTTTTAGCCCGACTCTCCAAGTCTGGCCGGCGTTGACCAGCTCGTCGCCGGCTTCTCGCTTGGATTCACCAGAACCTGTGCATTCGTCGGAGCCGAGTCAAATCTGTCGTCCACCATCTTTTCGCGTATGGACGTGGCGCCGCAATAGGGACCAACTCGTGGATAGTTTCCAGCACCACATACGACCACATCCTTTCGTTCTCCTGAATCGTCGCGAACCCTCTTGGTCAAGTTATCTAACAATTGCGTGCTTGCGCGCGGTGCTTCCGGGTCATCACCTTCGCCATAGACCGACGCACTCGATATTTTTCGCTGCTCAAAATGGAGCACCGCTGCTTTTAGGTCCGCCGACGTCACTGGAATCTGTTCTGTTTCGATATCGTTTCGGGCCCAAATGTGTAGGTACCATCTTGATCCAATTGCTGTGACTCTTAACACCTTTCCACCGATTAGGTCTTTTAGAGTTGAAAAATACAAGCCTCCGAAGACCGCAGTCCAGCAACAGGGGCGGTGGCTAGGCTTACTTGACCGAATGCCCGGCATTCAAGATGGATCGGTTTTCGCCGACCAGACTGCTCTGAGCTCTTTAATATCATATACAGGTCAATCTTTTCCGGTAATCTATCATTTTCCCCCTCTGGCTTTTCCAGGTAAACGAGCGGCTCTGTGCTCTCAGCACCCTCAGCGCCCGCATCCGTATTAATTTCTGGCCACAGATTCATAGGGCGGGGTGTAAAAGCGACAGGTATGTTGTTCCATGAGGTCCAGGGTCGATGATGAAGCTTTGATGAGCCTGTTAGGCGGCACGATGAACATGCCCAATTTCGAAGCTCTTCATTACGTAACCTTGCTGTCACCGCCAGTCGGAGATCTTCTCTTTGATCTTGAAATGTCGAGCGTTAAGACGCCGCATAAATACTCACTTCGTTACCACATACCGGAAAATTTCGTTCTGCGCGGGAGGCTCAGTAACTATTTAATTGTATCGAAAGGAAGAAATTGTTCAAAATTGTCCCAGTTGACTGTAAAGTCAAAGTTCTCTCTCCATACCGTTGGCGACTGCGGTTGTTTCGTCTGGTTGAGAACATGATCGAGAACTCGTTTTATAACGTCCCTGACATCGGAGACAACTGAGCCCTTAGGCTGTGATGGCGCCGAAGACTTCAAGTAACCCATGAGAAGGCTAAGCTGCTGAATAATGGATGATTTGGAGTATGTTTCACCGGCAATCGTGTCTTCATCCCCATCTGTGGCGAAAGCCACAGGATTTGGATCTATAAGTTCCATAGACAAAACGGCCCCGGCTGGAGCGGCATATCCCATTACCTGATACCTTGTGAGACACGGAGTACGTAAACCTAGTTCGGAAACCATGGGCGAGACAGATAGTAAGAAAGGGGGAGGATGACTCACCAACCACTGGCATTCTCCTTGCATTTCCGCCCACATGCCCTTCTGAGTCCAAGAATGCAAAGCTAAGACTACCATTTCGAAGCTGGTACGTAGGAGATCGCTCCTAGAACGACCGTGCTTCACAAATAGCCGCTCTAGTAAGAAAATGTTGAGCAGATGATCAAGTCTTATTAGAAGTGTCGGATAGAGTAACTGGAGGTCGACATCCCTAATGTCTTCGAATGTAGGATTGCAAGGAACATGAGCGGGCAAATTCTTGTACATTTGTACTTCCTTTCTCTTAAGCTCTCTGAAGAGTTTCGTTAGCGGTGACTTATAGTAGTAGAAGGCGTGTCTGGGGAGCTTTCATACGCGATATCATCAATTGAAGGACTTTCATTCTGAGCCAGTCCGATTTCGAGGATCTCGTCCCGGATTAACGCCACCATCATGCGAATGCGAAGTAGTGTGCTGGAGTGAAACTTTCCATCCACGTTCCATCCATCGGAATCAAGGCGTTGAAGATGTCCTCGAAATGTTTTCTTATCTGATAACAGCGCAGTCTCGTCCAAATCCAAAGGCAGCTTCATGGAGCAGAATCTTCGGGTTAGGAGAGGAGGGCGTCCAACAAAAGTGGCTAAGAATTTGTCCACGATGAAGATTTGACACCGAACACGTCTGCGAGCCTCCATTGATATCATTGGCTCGGACGGGGCGGCGAACGAGTCCCTGGGCTGATCATCATGGAGTCCCGAAAACGTCAACATGGCAACTGTTTCTGCGTGAAACTTCCAATACGGGAGACCTGGCTTAGATCAGCATCGAGCTCAATACAATAGAAAGCTTCAGAGGGTACAACAATCCCTGAAGATTTTCGAGTGGAACAAAACAAAACGTAAGAGAGGTTCGCTTACTGGTTTCACCATGCATGCATGCGTGTAGCACAGAGCGCTTGTACAACAAGAATAGCATAAGCGAGCTGGAGCTGCCTCCCATGTTGGCGAGAGTGATACAAGCCGAGCAATATTCCGTATACTGAGCTATACGGCTTCTGGCGTCCGTGCTCGGAGAAGCAGAAAATTCGGCGAAAGCTGCGCAGATGAACATGATCCCAACGGCCTCCCATCGCAAGTTGGATCCCGAGAAGCTTTCTACCCAGGCTAGAGGGTCATCGTGATCCTCCGTAAGGCTTCTTCTTGTGTTGATGCAAATCATACTTCCGAGCTCACGCAAAGCAACTACGTTTCCCCGGTTGTGGAGGTAGGAACCGAATGTGTCCCAGGTGCTCAGGACGATCTTTTCACCAATCATCCTCATCCACTCATCATTGGGATTGATATGGGACCGAGAAAGGGTCACCGTAGGAATTTCCGTGGGCACTGCTTGCAAGACTTTAATGGTAAGATGGCTCGCTCCTTGGTCCATAGCCGTCATGTCCTGTATCTCGGCCAAAGATGGGGGACTAAAATTGGAGGGCAGGGATGATGATGCTGCCGCCGTCGTGGCTGGAGGACTTCTTATACGCAAAGCATTCTCCGTTTCCAGGTATGCCGCCGAGAAACTGGTTGGGCCAAAGAATCCCGACGGTGCTCGAGCTGCCGGCGAGCTCCACATCTTGTCTTCCGGAGCCACATGCCTGCTAGTGTTGGATCGCAATACACTTGAAGCTGGCGTGGACTGGGCATCCAGCTTCGAAGCTTCGTAAATATTCTCAGACCAGCGAGGAGCAACTGGATCAGCAGGCTGTGCCTCGTGATCAGGCGGCTCGTAATAACAGGTCGATGCGCCGTTGGGCCGCCTCCTACAGCGTCGGCAAATTGGATAGCCATGGTCGCAGGCCACTTTCCGTCGACGACACGGCTCGCACGCCTGGATTTTGCCATTTCGCCGTGTGACAAGTGGGTTGGCCGCGAGACGCGACATGCTGTAAAGTCCAAGAAGTGTCATTCAAGCACGAGAGAATGCATCGGCTGCTTTACAATGACGTAATAGTGCTGGCGAGGCGTTCATTGAAGGTTCGAGATAACAAAAGTTCCCCCAACTGCCTGCTGCAAACATACGCAAGTAAGAGAGAATGATTAGTCATGTCGGAATACAAACAGGGACCTCATAGGTTCACGGGTGCGCCCGTGGATCTAAGGATTTCACTGGTCCTTTATGCACAGAGTTCGCACTGTTCTTGAGGGCAAATCCTCACACTCTTAGTACTGTACTGTGAGGTTATGGTTACACAACTAGGCAAGAATATGTATGGAAACTCTCTGTATTGCAGTTAAGCTTGTTTCGCACAACTGGTTGTGCGAGCGCACACATGGGGTTACGCTGAGGATTCGCTGGAGCCCCGCCCCCGCACCACCTTGCAGAAAGTTGAGGAGCAGCGAGCACTAATAAAGGACTCGACCTTTGCAGTCTGTTCCGCAGCCTTCAGGAAATACCACGGGGCTTCATTATCTGCACGAGCTGACAGCCCTGCAAGAGAGACGGGGCGTTCTTCTGCCGGAAAGTTTCACTCGCACCGGCACCTACAGCGGGATGAACAGCCACAAATACTCTTGCAATCCCAGCGAGGACTTGATACGCTGGAGGAAGTTAGAGCCGACTCAAGAACACCAAGACAGAGCACAAGGCGGGAGCTCAGCGCATTCGAGGATATTGAAAGGTCTAAGAGAGCGGCACCAAAACGTTTGAGCTGTGCTGCCGTTGGTCACATACGATTGTTGCGCGCGCGCCCATTGAGGTCTCTTATAATGCTCCGGAGGCTATCTGTAAGCAGTATATTACTGCACAACGTATATTATATACAGCGCAACCAGTAGCCAAGACTGAGACCAACTAACAATACCATTGAGCAATAGGGGTTCCGCTGCGATCTAATAATTTAAGTTTGTAGTGGTGTTTGGACTATAAATAGATAAATGTACACCTTATTATAGGTAAGGGTATGAGAGAATAGACCAAAGAAGAGATAATAGCCTACTTAAGTTAGAGCAAGGCAAATGATTACTAGATTAAGGCTAAAGTGATAGCTAGATTGGACGTAAACCAATAAATTCGGTTTACAGAGGTTTAAAACACATCTAGACGAAGATTGAGCAGGGCATAAGGGAGCTACAGGCCGCGTACTTAGCAGAACGATGTGACGAAGATTGTATTGTAGCACAGCTGGGGTCAATCCAAGCCTGGCTCACCAACCAGCAGCAATTGTCCCTCTTTTTTCGCTGTCGTATTTCGCATAGTTTGCACTGGGCATCACGGATCGGAGAGATTGGAGAGCAGCGAGATAGTTTTCATTTTACATTTTCCGTGATTGCCTGCATATGTACGGAGCGCTGCGCTGCGTATAGCAATAGCCGTCAACTGGCCCATCCCCCTGCCCTACAACCCTTTAGAAGGTTGTCTGGAGCGAAAAACATCAGAATTCCCACTGACTCATCCAAAGGTCTAACCACTTTCCGGACACGGGCGGGAGCCCATTCATGGTCTGGCTCTTCGCGGCTGTCTCCTTCGTCTCCAAAACGGGCCACTTCTCCCCCTTTTCCGCAGTCTGAGCGACCGACTCGAAGTAAGCAAGCAGCTTCAAAGCTGGGTTCTGCTTAAGGCTCTGTGTCGTCATTCCGCCGCGCGCCGAGTTGCGCAAGTGCTGCACCCACTCGGCCCAAGAGACCATCTTGATAGAGTCCCCGAGGCGCCTCCTGACCGAGGCTACCAGCTCAGCCCAGTCAACGGCCTTGGGGTTGACGGCATGATATACGTCCAGCCTGCCCGTGCCCTGAGATGCACCTCTCGTCGGGTTATCTTTTACGGCCAGTTGGACAAGAACTTCGGAGAGCAAGTCCACTGGGATCCAATCCACGCGGCTCATAGACCCGAGGTCCGAGGGCAGAACACCGAGGTATTTGGAACTTGCGATGATCTAGCATAGAAGTATACCCGTTAGCAGATGATCATGTAATAAAATTTGCCCTAGCTCGTAGTGGTCTCTAGGCAAAAGAGAGTAAATGTCCATACCGTCGGCAACCACTCATGTTTTGGCCACATCCCTTTGCCATTTCCTCGCTGGACTGGTCCGGCAATTTGTCCAACCCGACAGATGGAGGCTTTGAGACCTGACTTCGCCACCTCTTGTTCAAGGAGCAGCTCCGCCACGTGCTTCGAGGCACCATATCCGTCTTCCGTATCGTGGCAGTGGTGGTTCGGTGCCTCAGGAACAGTGCCGTCTAACCTGAGGTGACTAACAGTGGCAACGCTTGATACAAAGAACAATGACGCATGGTGGGTGCTTGTGTGTGCAAAGTCTATCAGGCTCCGCATGCCGCGGATCTGAGGCTCAAAGGAAGCGATGTCCCAATTGTAGTTTACTGGCCATTGACCATCTGCCGTCGTACCGAGTTTTGTCAGTGGTTGACAAATATCGTTAAAGAAAAGGAACATGGAATGTAGGAAGATTACATACGAATGATATGTGTAGTCTGTTCGAGAAGATGGCCATAAACTTTCTCATCCAGCCCGAAGTTTGGCTTCGACAAGTCGACCTGAACGAACTCAACCTTCTCTGGTGACCAGTCTGTATTTAGCCCTCGTGGCTCACTCTGTGATATCTGCTTCGCCTGACCATCTTCAGACCGGTTGAGGCAATAGACCTTCTTTACTCGAGATTGCTGTTGCAAGAGTATGTCAAGCACATAGGAACCCAGGGACCCGGTACTACCCGTCAATATGACCGTGTAGGCAGGTGCACCATTATCAAAAACACCGTTTGCCCGAATCTTCTCTGGACTTCCATTGGATACCCCAGCGGCGTATTTGACAAGCCACTCGTTCATTGTCTTGCTCTGCAAATCAACCAAATTATCCGAATTGTTAGTCGTCTTATGAGCCACGCCATATAGGGCCTCTGTGAGTGTGTTGATGGTCGGGTGGGTGTAGACAAGCCTGGCAGTTATAGCGATCTTATTGCTATCCACCGTGATGTCTTGCTTCTTTAGCGCCGAGCGGATAGAGTTGGCCATGCTGGATGCCGCGAGTGAGTCGACTCCGGTGTGTAAGAGGTCGTCATCCCCCTGGATCTGCTGAGCCCCTGACACGTCGGCAGCCACAAGCAGGTGTCGGAGACCTTGCTCGATGGTGGCCCGCGAGCTAAAGTCGAAGTCGGCGTTCAAAGTGCCGTCTTGCTCCACGTCCCTGTAGAACTGGACAATGTCGTTGTCGTACAGGAGGACCGTGTCACGCCTCTTGACCGTGTTCTTGTCGGTTCGGACGAATGGTTTGTCGGGCTTTGTGAACCAGATATATTCTCTAAAAATGCGTGCGTGCTCGGACGCGATGGCATTGGCAGCATGGACCTTCTCCTGAATGCTGTCCAAGAGCTTTTCACGTTCTTCTACGGCTGTGGGCTCTGGATTGGCCAGCTCGATAAGCAAAGACGTCATCACGTAGCCTGTTCCGATCTGTTCAAACGCTTTGGTTAACTGATAACTGGGATGTCGCAGGTACCAATAGACTGTCAGGCGAGTAGGAGATGGGCACTTACCATGAGACAGGCACCGACTTCCGGGTGGCTGTTGATGATGGCTTCCATGGCCAGTGGACGGACCTTCTCTCCATTCGACAATACGAGCAACTCGTCTGTTCTCCCTCTGTAAAGCCACATGTCTGGTTTTGTGGGATGAGGCTCGTACAAGTCCTTGTAGCACAATTCATTTATATCCGGGAAAGTATGGAAAACGCCTTGGAAAAGGTCCACGTTTTCTTCATTGCGTACCACCCAGTGCTCATGGATACCTTCTTCAAGCTTCCTGAATTCGAATCCCGCCCGCGGGTGGAAGGAGAAGTAGATCCAGTCCTCGGCGTCCACAAGGATCATGCCTTGGAACATGCTCTCAGTTGTGCCCGTGAGGTTGATGATCCGAACGGCTTGGGCGGCCTTTTCGGCACTTCCGAAGGTGACGGGGCCTTTGCACTTGTCAGAAAATCAGGACTCTGGTGGGTAAGGATGTACTGGAATCGTTACCTCCTGACGCGATGATGGCTTTGTGGCCTTTGAACTTCTTTGAGATAGCAGGCGTCTCGCCAATTTCATCGATTATAGAGGGCATGATACTCCATGTCTTGATGTTAGTGCAATCAAGGAGGGCGTCAATCACATTGATTGTCGAGAGCACGCCGAATGGACTGATCACATTGGTGGTGTTGTAGAAGGCCCTGATGAGGATGTTCATAATCAATCCCGCGCCCTGGATTGTCAGCCCCATTAGTACGGCATCGTTATGGCTTGATTCCTGTGTGATGCAAAGCACCAGAGAGAAGGCTTACATGATAAAGCGGGAATGCCGAGTAGTATAGATCTCCTTCGGTGAAGACAGATGTCCAAGGAAGGCGTCCACTGCTCTCGCTCTCAGGCATGAGGCGATAAGCATCGACCGTCCCAACCAAGGAGTTTTTCCAGATGATTGGCTTCGGGAGACCAGTCGATCCGGATGTGTGCAACATACAGAATGGATCGCTAGCGGCCTGCTGGAACGTTTTGTTGTATGGATAAACCGGAACCAGCTCGCTGTCGAAGAGCTTGGGGATTGGAGGGATCTCCAATACCTTCATTGGCCGGGCAGCGAGGAGGCTTGGCAGAACTTCTGGGCGCTCATCGGGGGTCACCCAAATGTTGCAGTTAGATCGGTTCAAGATAGCCACTGTTGCCTCGACATTGTTGCGCGGTGAAGGCAGGAGAGCCTAGCATAGAAATTGTGAGGACTCTGGGCGAAAGGAATTGGCCGGAGCAGCATACCTGATAACCAGTCTTATTGCAAGCGAGTATGAGGAGGACATATCGGAAATCGTTATCTGCTCCATGTTAGGTAAAATCAATCATGGGTGTATATCTGATTAACTCAGTGCGATTCAAGTATGATCTTACGAGGACCCATGTATCCGACTGTTGGGAATGATGAGCCTTTGCCCACCTCAGATTCGATCCACCATGCAGTTCTGTTCACGGCATTTGCGAGCTCCAAAGCCGTGATGTTACGGAACCCATCGGCAACATTATGTGTGAGTGGAAGCTGATAAACGACGTGATCTGGCTCCTCGCGAGCCATGTCGTCCACGATCGTGACGATGAGGCGTCTGCCATAGTCCTTTGAGGGAGACATGGAGAGTAACGAGGTCTTACTGAGCCTTGCTTGGAATGTTCACTACTAAGGGAAGACCTCGGTCGCGAGTTGGCTCTGAACCTTCAATGGATTAGACTCGACAACTCGAATTGTGCCTTGTTTAGGATGTGCGTCACTAAGGGCAGGTATCAGGTTCCGGAATTGTGGTCTCTCTGGATGCTATTTGGATAGCCACTCCACCATATAGCAATTCCTCAAAGGCCAATGCGTCAACACTTCGTCGATTGGGTAAACACCTGTAACAGTGGCTTCAGACTAAGTCACAGATAGGTCTACTTATTAGATGAGTCAGTTAGGTGTTGAGTGCCAAGCACAAGAGGGCAGTAGACGATGAGTTCCGTTAGGAGTTGATCCCAATTACGAGATAATTGATTAGGCTGATCACTAAAGATTTGGATGCCATAATAACTGGATAATGGGCGTTCTTATACACTAATCCATCTCTTTACTGATCTTAACCGGATTAGTTACAACCAATCTACTCAATCTTGGATCATACTGCTTGATACCAATCTCGTCACGTGGCTAAACGGTGCCTGGGTGCTGGGTGGTTCCATGCTAGCCCGTAACGGTCCGTTATCCGGTCTCATATGCGGAGGATTATGCGAACGAATAGTGTCACGGAGTAATACTCGGTAATACACGTAATACACCGTGCTGCACCGACGTTGCAGGGTTGCAGGGTTGTCAGGATGTTTTGGCCCCCGCATCTGCTTAGTATAGCGATTTCGCAGCTTCCAGAACGCCAGCTGGTGGTTCATCGGCTAGCCTAGGTACGGCTTTGCTGGTAGGAATCACCTTCATCGGGCTTTACGAGGAAGTGCATCGGAACATTACTTCTATCGGAAACGCCGCCATTTCCCGCTTCGATTACAGAACAAGACGGGGCATAATGTCTTGCAGCAAAGATCCTTGTGCTTTCGAGATACTTTGTGGCGATATTTAGCCTCATTCAGGTCCATGGGATTGCCGGGCGAAGTAGGTTATCGTTTCTGGTTGTCCTGGTGAGCTGTGTCATGGGAGTCCTCGTTGTCTGCGTAGGAGAAACTAGTACTGTATGCCAGCCGATTTCATCGACATCATAGGCGTAGGGAAAGCTCGGATAAGTTAATTATGCTGCTGCTGCTGACGCTGCTACTGACGAAAGTCTTGTTGCCTAATATTGATGCTGACGATGCCACCGCTGAAGATGCTATTGATGACGGGCGACAGCTATACACAGTGCTAGTATTAAAGAAATAGTTTACGTACTAGACTTGCTAGGTATTTCGGAGAAAGTAGGAAAATTATGTTGCGGAGAGGTAAAATACAAAGCACCGCAAGTCTTATTGCAGGCATTTGCATAACTTGCGCCGGCTCAGGGTGGGTGGGACCTGAGCAGCGCCTGAGCAATAGCGGCAAGGGCACTAAACCCAGTACGTTCTTAGCCACAGACGGTTTGCCAACAGACAACAGTGAACAAAGTGAACCCAGGTACAATTGAGACGAAATATTCACTTGAGGTTCGGATGAACTTCAGTAAACCATGCAGTATACAAGGCACCACCAATTTTCACTACTGAGTGTTGTGCTGTGGTGCGCCATGAACGACAATATTAGTAGTGCATTAAATTTCACTGAGTACACAACGGTCCCTGGCGCAGTCTGCCACCAACAAGGTACCTGCTAACCCCAACTTACAACCACACCTTCGACGAAAAAGTCCCATTCTGATGGGGAAAAAGCTGTGATATCTTCTCCCTCGGTGCTACGGTATGGACTCTTATGAGCCTACAAACTCCACCAGACAGCCCACCAGACCACAACTCATTACCAGAGCTTTCGGACCGGTATTCTGCAGAACTCGGTGACCTTGTTCTTCAATGCTATTCTGCCAATCAGTGTAGACATACTGGACAGATGCACACAGCGTGGCTACTGGAATGAAATCTTGGTAACCCTATATGGCACTATTATCTCATCCAACTTCCACGCAACCCTCCAGAAATCCTGGGACGACTGCCTGGAGCAATTAAAGCTGCCGAGAAACCCCGGTACATTAGTAAATCAGGCACGGTCACGTCTCGACGATAACTTAAAGGTTATGAAACTGGGCCAGCAAGACAAATACGGCAAATTTTCAATATTCATTGCTGGTAAGTCTGATTCGGATACTTTCGCGGAAGGGTGTCAAACATTAATGCGAGTCTAGGTGCCTATTTCGTGCGCAACGTTGTCCGCAATTCGCACTCCTTGACCCCTCAGCTTAATAACCATGGGAAGTGCGATAATGCAGAGCAGATATATTGGCAGATAGTAGAGCTTATGGAGAAGGTGCTGGGCAAAGAGCATCCCTCTACGGAGTACACTTTCCAGCAAAAAATAACCGCGCGCTTGTGCTCGGTAATCAGGGAAAGTACGAAGAGGCAGACCAGATACACCGATAGACTTTGGAAGTATGGGAGAAGGTTCTGGGCAAAGAACACTCTTCTACACTTGCCGGCATGAATCAGCTCACGCTTGTGCTCTATAAAAAGGGGAAATACGAAGAAACAGAGTAATTACATCGGCAGATACTAGAACTTAAGGAGAGGATGCTAGGCGAACGGCATTCCTCTACACTTGCCAGCAGGAACAATCTCGCAAATGTGCTTTATAAGCGGGAAGAGTACGAAAAAGCAGAGCGGATACATCAACACACTCTAGAGCGGAGACGGCAAGTGTTGGGCAAAGAGCATCCCGATATACATACTAGCATGAATAACCTCGCAAACGCGCTCGATAATCAGGGGAAGAACAAGGAAGCGGAGCAGATACCTTGACAGGCTCTACAGCAGAGGCAGAAAGTGTCTGGCAAAGAGCACCCTGATACGCTTACCGGCATAAATAACCTCACAAATGTGCTCGATAAGCAGAGGAGGCTCGAGGAGGCAGGTGCCAACGTTACAATCCTGATCTCTGAAACGATCGCCATTCTCGAGACAACAGCGAGAGGCTACAGTATTGTCGAAGATGACAAGGCCCTCCCAAAAACCCTCCAAGAAGCAGACCGAGGGCTGCGCCTTGTCAGAGAGGCTCTCCAGACTGCCCAAAAACAACTAGGCGGATGCAACCTTGCCGGTGATGCTCGAATTACCGTGGGCATACTGGAGGCGTGTAGCACGAAAACAAGGCTGTCTCAGAGCACATTCAAAGACGTTGCTCAAGCACCGGAGACTTCGAGGTTTGAGCATTACCAAGCGGCTGTCAGATAAGAGGGCAAGGGAAACACAATGGAAGTCTTGGTGAATGGGATGATGAGCGACGTCTGTGATCTAGCCAAGGACAGAGCGATCGAAGCAGCCATGAAAGCCAAAGTCAAGGCATTGCGCGATACGATCGACAAGTGGTCAACAATGGAGCCGTCCGTGCCAAACGACGATGTTTTGGGCAGCACTTTTGACCACTATGGCTCCGGTGCTCAGAACAATAACACAGGCAGTGGCCACCAGTTTTCTTGGAGCTACGTTCATGCTGCCTGAAAATACCTCGTAGTAGTTCCCAACCTTAATCCCGCTGCGTTACGGGCATCCTGATACTAGCCCATCGTTATGCGATGGGCAGGTGTGCCGGTTATAATCAAAGACTGCGAAGATAATTGCTGCTCTTTACGTCGTCGAGCCCACCAAAGATGTCGGAGAATAGCGGAATGTGTGCTTTCAACGTAACTGAGAAGTCAACGTCTCGACCATTCCGTTTTGAGAGGCCGTTTTCGGGGCAGCGCAATAGACGGTTCCTTGCCCAGCAGACTTTGAACTGACCTCCGCGGGTCTGGCACAACTGGGAACAATTTACTATTATCGCAGCGCAGCAGGTGAACCTGGTCTACTCCGTACACAATTCGTACTCGTGCCTGAGTCCCACCTCCTACCACCCCGGACCGTAACCAGAACCCAAGCGCCACGCTTATTTTGCACACCGGCATGTCTGGGAGTGCAAAATCCGATTTGGTAGGTGTGACGGTCTTATCCACGCGGCTTTGGGGGAGACGAACATGGTTGGCGATTTAACCGCCCGCTCTGGAGCTAGTGGTTAGTTTTAATTCCTTGGCATTTGGGCGCGATGAAGTGATTGGCCCCGCGGGTGCGGATTCTCTAAGTGCCGTGTAGCGAGCACGGACGAAGAGTTCCTCTGCTGTGCTGCCGACCCCTTCCCTCCCCATGACGAATTCGAAGCGAGAGCACCTCTACAGCCGATATGCGAGGGCTGAATGATGAATGACAAGGTACTCTGTACGTAAGTCCAGATGAGGGTGCGATGGTGTGATGGCGCTACGGGCGGGTAGGGATGAAGGGATACTAGTGCGAAGTACGGAGTACATGTGGCGCTTTTTCTTGCATGGATTGCATGGCGAGTGGTTTCCGCATTGGAAGACCTGCTGTTTTGGTGATATATATGCCGTGTGCTGCATCTTGTGAAAAAGCTGCATCTTGATGTTATGTTTGCTTGCTGTAGTTTGCTTGTGATCTGTTGGTTCCTTCTTATCTTGTTGCTGCATTGCATTGCCTTTCCATCTACACGCTCTCTTGTGTCGTCGCCATTCGCCATTCGCTCACTCGTCTCCATCGTTTTTATTTTCATCACTGTGTCTGGCACACATTGAAGGTCTTGCTCATCTTGTTCGTTTTGTTCTTCTTATCTTTTTGCTGGCGTATACTACTCGCCCGTGTTACCCTTCCGCAGCTGGACTGTGCCATCCGACCAGAAAAAAAAACACAAAATAAACCACAAATTTAATATCTACTCCTCGGTCACTGCCAGCTTATCTCCAACATGGCTGCTTCGACCATCACCAGAGCCACCTTCTTTCTTCTCGCCATCATGCCGTTTCTGCTGCAGCCCGGCACAGCCCTCCAGGTCACTCCCAATTCACCCTGCTCAGCAGTCTGCATAGACGCCTCCGATCTGGACGTCTCGGACCCGAATTCATCAACCACAAGGGGTAGGGACATCGTCTGCGATGACGGCCAGTTCGATGCGTCCCCCGCGAGCAGGGGCGGCAGGTTCAGGAGCTGTCTGAGCTGTTTGCAGACCAGCACGTACACCCAAGGCAAGGAGAGTGACCAGGCGTGGTTTCTTTGTATGAATCCCCCCCTTCCCGGTCCCCTTTCTGACTGTCCCTCTTCTTTTGCGTTTTGGGAATCGGGCATCGGCTGACAGATTCGCCGGGTCCAGATAATCTGAGATACGCCTTTGATTACTGCGTGTTGGGATACCCCAATGCCACTGGTGAGGGTGTGGGATCCAACCCATGCGCCACCTCCGAGGCGTGCGGACGTCTTGGAACCGCCTTGAAGGATGGAATCACGGATCCAGCGAATGTTCAGCGCCTCCAGTACTGCCAGGTAGACGGTGGTGTTGTCACGGGCGCATACTACGAGAGCTGTCTTCAGTGTGTGCAGGCCGACGGCAAACGCAAATATCTGTCCAACTGTACGGTTTCGTCCCCCTCCCCCCTTATCCCCCAACCTAATCTATGTTTGTATCAACACGACATGATACTAACGCTGAGATAGTCTTCATCGCGCTCCAAGCAGCATGCCAGCAAGCCCCTCCCGTGACGCTCACCATTGGCCTCAACGAGACCATCTTCACCCAGCATGTCGTGCAGATCACCAAGCCCTCGCCACCTCCCTCATCCTCCCCATCCTCATCTGTGCGCCTCAGCGTCCCCAGCATCATCGGCATCGCCGTCGGGGCCGTGGCCGTCATTGCCCTCCTCTCCAGCTGCCTGTTCATGCAGTGCCGCAAACGGAGGAACCGCAAGAACCAGTCCCGGCGCACCCTCTCCTTCCACTGCCAGACGTCTGCGCAAACGCACCGCCCCCACCACCCCCAGCAGCCTCGCTACCACGACGAAGACTACGACTACGACTACGACGATGAGCGGTTCTTCACGGAAACAAAGGCGGATGTGCATCCCTCGGCTGCCATGGCGAGCATGAGCCCCGTGGCGAGATCCCAGCCGTTTCTGTGGAATACACCAGCCGCGCAGGAGGGGACGGGGACGGGGACGGGGACGGGGACGGGTATCAGACCTGCCGTCACG
This sequence comes from Conoideocrella luteorostrata, assembly GCA_032433595.1. Lineage (NCBI taxonomy): Eukaryota > Fungi > Ascomycota > Sordariomycetes > Hypocreales > Clavicipitaceae > Conoideocrella > Conoideocrella luteorostrata. The sequence goes on from JASWJB010000150.1 coordinate 53,692, forward strand.
CAGAAGCAATTGAACATCTCTACCACGCTGCCTGCCCCCGAACCGGCATATACATCCCCCCGAGCAGCCGGCTTCTCGCCTGATGATTACACGCCGCCCACCTCTACTGTCTCCACGAGGTCGAATGCTCCTTTGCTACTGGGTAATCGCAGGCCATCTATTGCCTCTACCACGTATTCTACCTCGCCTGCCGTGGGCGCTGGCATTTCCACCTTTGGTGGCGCTTCGCCAGCATTGAGCCAGATGCAGTTCCAGAACGATGGACGGCCGGTCCGCCAGGAGGCTCAGCTTCCGCTTCGTTCTCCTGTTGGACGGGACTTGGCAGGGCGGAGGGCAAGAGCAGCAGCGCCGCTGAGTTCGCCGGTCCACAGGATGAAGATTCAGACATCTTTCCCGCCTCCTCCTACTAAGTAGGCCATTTTATGGTAGGGGGTCACATTCAAATGCTAGTTAGTACATAAGTATAAGTATGTGTATAGGGAAGGCGAGATGGTATATATGAATGGAGTTTGAGGTGGTAATGGAATGATATAATAGCCAACTTGGCCGTACGGGATATCGCTATCCCCGGTCATAATTCAAATGAAACCCACATTTCATGTCACATAAGCAGATAGTAAAACAAAAAGCATCATTGTGAGCCGTCATCATCGTCACAACCTGTGACGTACACAACTTGATTACCGGTCCAATGTTCCATCCCCGGACCAATTCAAATAATGCTATGTAGCCAAAAAAGAAAAAGCCATGCCCGCTTATATACACAAAAAAAGGTGAGAGAAGTATGAGAATGGAAATCAGTCCCGCCCAATCAAATCAAAGCCGACAAACTCCGATAAATTGACAGTGTTGTGCCACAGAAAAACATCGTCTGTCATCCGACTCTATGGGTATATCAAGTTTTGTTGAATTGTGATGAAGAGCCGCCAACAATGGAGGGAATATACATGTAAGAGTGTTTTTTGGGGGGTGGACGGCGGCCAGGGGGGGAGTTGTCCACAACAATCCACGGCACCGTGCTCTTTGACCATAAGTACCCAGTATTTTCCTTCCCAAACGAAATCCCGCACAACGCCAATTATATGCTGTCATCAAACCATGGTGGTTCCGGTCCATGGGACTCGCTTCGTAGACGCTCGTTTTGCGATTTGAACCATTCCCTCCCCTCTTCTAACTCCTTCCTAATCGCTTTCAGCTCGGTGGTCAACTTTTCTGCCTCGCTCATGATTCTTTTGTGTTTGCCCCGCTCCGCCGTAGTGTTATTTCCCGCGGCTTCCTCCATCTCCCCGCCAAAGGATCGCTTCCTCTTGTTGGTCGCTGAGCCATTGTCAACTGTCGGTATGCCCATGGTCCTAATTGGAGATCCCAGAGTATGGCTTCCGCCGCTGACAGAAGCTCGTCGGATCGAATTGCCGCCTACAGTAGATCCAAATGCAAGGCTGGAATAGTAACTAGGTCTAGACCTCATGTCATACGCCATTGACGCGGGCACAGCAGTTCCATCCGGAAGTTGTTCAATGCCCATAGCTTTGAGCCGCCACCGAGCAGAAACATTGCTAGTGGACCTAGCATTCGCAGGTGGCTCGCTCTCCCTAGACGAGGTGGATGGCAAAGACCGACGAAATCGGCCAGGCTTGCCCAGATACATTTCTCGTAACGCCTTCGTCTTCGCCCCAATTTTTTTGGTCGAAGTGGGTGACGATTCTCCTGATTGATAGCTTGAGCTGATGGAGTCGGTCCTTGACCTGAACTCTTCTCGCACAATGGACTCAACAACGTCTCGCTCGTTGGATACACCAGACAAAACTCCACTGGAGAGCAATGCGTCTCTTGCCTCTCCTCTGCTCATATTTTTGCGCTTGAGCATAGACATAAATTCTTCAGGGCGGTTGACATTTGCAACTTCTGCCCATTGTTTTGCTTCTTTCCTAGCAGCTTCTTTTTGTGCTTTCCGCGCAGCAAGTTGTTGTGATGCGTAGAAGGCGCGAAGTTGATCACGACCACTTCGCCGGAGGGCGCTGAGGCGTTTCTCTCTTGCGTTTTGTTTCCACCGGTAAAAAAACTTGAGAGACAGATTGTACGTTCTGAACCTCATCACCTCTTCGTTCGTACGCTCCTCTTCCTCCTTCCGTCTCTTTTCCTTAACCTCTTTCTCAAAATCATCGAATGTCCCTCTGATGAGGGTGTCGATCATGAATACTTGAAATTGCTCCAAAATACCATTATCACCCATCACAAACCACTTTGTGAAATCACCCATCGAGTCCCTTGGAGGAGCGGGTGGTTGTGGCTGTTCAGGTGCGGTTGCGGTTGTAGCGGACTTTCCAGGACTGCTCGATGGTGCTTGCGCCACAGGGATGAATTGTGCGACAAAATTTGGGAGTGAAGACGACAACGACGATGACTGACCGCTAGTCGGTGGAATAGGTGTGCCTGATGTCGGTTGGGTTGCAGAGAACGGCGGTTTGGCCGTAGCTAAGGGCGAAATGGCTGGAAATGGTGCCTCGCTAGGGACGACGCTCGGTTTCTTGTCGGTTCCAAGGAAGCTCGGTGGCTTTGTCAACAAGCTTGGCGGTGTGTCTGTTGTGCTGGCGCTTGGTTTGGTGGAAGTAGAATCACTGAATGATGTGGATCCGAGTTGAGAGGTCGCTGGCAGTTTCATCTGCCCTAATCCAAAGGCACTCTTCTCTTGCGCAGAGAATGTTGCCGAGGAATGCGCCTGGGTATTGGGAGGAGCGTTTGTGTTTGTAGGTAGAACTTTTGGTTGAGGAATAGGTGGCGGCGGCATGCTAAACGAAGGAGGCGTCGCTTTCGACCCGCCAAATGCACCAGCAGAAGAAAACGCACTGGTACTTTCATTGTTGCCTGTGCCGAGAAAGGCTGCCTGAGAGCTTGCTGTCGTGGATGGGAAAGTAGGCTTGGTTTCTCCGAACAAAGACTTTTTCGTCGTCGAATCAGAGATCGTCGCGAACGCGTTTGCTGGGGTCTGAGGGCCTTTTCCGAAAGGGTTGCTCCCATTATCTTTATTGTGATCATTCTTTGGCGCAAATAGAGAGGGTGACGATCCAGTAGATCCGGTAGATGCAAAGGGGTTACGGGGAGGGGGGTTGTCGGAAGCCGTTGACAAAGTGGCAAAAGGGCTCTTGAGAGTATCAGATTGTTGACTATTGAGACCAAAAGAAGTCGAGTTCGAGGCTATTATTTTGTCAGCCAACTATTTTGCCGAGAAATGAGCTAATCCGTGAGAGCACACTGAATAGCCTACCTTGTTGGCTATCAACGGCCTTGATTGGAGCAAATCCAGCTCCCCCAAATGAAGGCGCTACGAAAGTACCATTTACTGCTGTCCCAAATCCTCCGACGGTGGGCTTTGGCTGGGAGTTCAAGCCGTCATCTTCAACAAAAAGACTGCCTTCCGAGCCAAGCCCATTTGCCGATTGAACAGCATTGGGGTCTTCAAAAACGGTGCGATGAATGACCTCAGGGAGGGGCCTTGATGACCGTTTTCGCTCTACTAACTTCTGTGAATACTGATGTTGAAGCCTGCGATGAGGAAGCGAACGTTTGCCATCAAGGACCAAAACTTTACGTTCGAAATCGGAAGGAGCTGAAGGATCTGATTCGAACTCGAAGTTGTGCAGTTCAGCAAAGTCGATAGCCTGCTGAACAGTATCAAACTGAAGAAAGTTGTTGAGCATTGCCGCCGTCACATCCTTGGCAGGGTCCTTTGGTCTAGAAAGGGCTCGTTTTATGGTTCGTAAAATCGACCTTCGCAGCTGAGGAAAGTGACACTCTGCGAAGCATGCCATGGTGTAAGAAACCTTCGGATCCCGCACGATCCGGAAATACGCCTGAGAGGTCGCCGATGCGGCCAGTGAAGGCCCTTCTTTGAGCGGTCCATGGAAATCCTGTGTAGTCTGGAGTGCTTCGACCAGCGAGACGGCTGTCCTGACGTCGTCAGAATCACGCCAGTGGTGCGGCTTCCACTGCCGCTGGAGATTTTCCAAGATGCTCGGGTCGCGTGCGTGAAAAAGTAAGTAATATGCTCGAAATTCGGATTCGTTTTCGCATTTGACTCCTTGTTCGCCGCAATCGTCGTATACGTCTCGTAGTGACAGGAGGGCCTTCCCCAGTTGTTCAAGTTCCTGCTGTTGAACAAAGTCTTCTGACGCTTTACCTTCCTGCGATAAGAGATGCAAGGATGTAACGTGAAACCTAGCAATATTTTCCAACACATACACTTGAGTTTTGATCTCGTCGGGTGTCAGCGAAGAGAAAAAAGAAAAGTCTCGGCGGATAGCGCGCGTTCGATCCCAGAGAAACCCATGCACAACGGAGAGGTTCCCGTCATTCCGTAACAAGTCGTCTAAGAGATAGTCCAAGGACCTTCGAAGAGCTGGAACAGAGCGAACATCCATGGGAAGAGGGGCCTCTTGGCCAGCAGCCGAGCGAGCTAGCTTCTTGACCATCTTCGTTGTGTTTGCATATGTCGTCTGAGGGTCCTTCTCGGCATGAACCACGTCCAATTCCGTTATCCTCGTAATCTTCTCAAACTCTGGGCACATGTCCTCGCAGATTCCCTTGAACTCGATGGCATCGCTCAGCGCCTTTCGTTTCTCGGGGTCGTCAATCAGTCCGGCTTTCGTCAACGAGGCTCTGACCTTTTTGCGATACGTCTCATACTGCTCTCGAAACTTGGCCATTGCCTGCTTGTTCTTCGGGTTTCCGGGCTGCGACGGCCAGGAGGGCGGGCTGATGCCATCTTTCCGTAATCTTTCGTAGACTTTCCTAGCCAGAGGATCCGCCGAGTTGTACGGTACAACAGCCACGTCAGTCGTCGGGTCCACCGATGAGACGCTGGATGGTGATGTAGCTCGAGAGCTTTCTCCGTGCTGCTGCTGCGCGTGCAATAATCCATTCTTGTTCTCGCCGTCGTGTCCTCGAGGGTTGCCATGGCCATCCTTCCCTCTTGGCTTTTTTGATCGTTTGCCTTTGTGTTTTGCACCTCCGTCGCTCAGGCTGGGGACGTCTTTGGTTTGGAAGGGATTGTTTGCCGGCTTCCGCTTGGTTTTGTTTTGGTCGCCCGTACCATCAACGCCAAAGGGATTAGTCTCGCTTTTGAACGGGGCGGCGGCGACACCAGCAGCAAATGGGTTTACCACAGGCGCGGAATCGCGCGTCCCTTGTGCGAAGGACGAAAACATCTGGTTCGATGATGCAACGGACGTCGCATCCAGCTATATTGTTGGCTTGCGCATGGGGAGTGCTGTCGGATGACCGATCACAGGAGTGCGTGCCAGAATTTTGGTGGTAGCGAGAAGACTCGGCGATGGGAAGGTAGGTTCGTCCGGAAGCTATTCACAGGGCCTGTTTCTGCAGCTAGCAGCTAGCAGCTATCGATTAATCGGCCTAGCTTCGCTCACGTGACGGAATTCACATTTGCTGCAACGCCGAAGCCTGATCATGCAACTCGCCTGAAATCATGTGCATACAAAAAAAAAAAAAAAAGTTTAAAAATTCCTGCATTACTTTACTTGTATTAAGCAGTTCTTCAAAGTCCTCCTCGATGAAATTTTCGCGGTTTTGGTTGGTCGTTAATGCTGACAGGTCCTGTGATATCGCACTTGCAACGACCCCAGCCATCGCGATTCCCAGCCACTGGTATTTTAGACTAAATCGCTAGTTATACACCGACCAATCAAACATCTTTGGAACAAGCACGCAGTACAGCCAATATTGCTCCATTTGAGAATCTAAGTTGATTAATAGGTTCATTAAGTCGTCACATTCTATCCTTCGATTTACACCTGTCTATGTTTTAACGTTGCGACCCCGAATGCGCGCTGGCCCAAGGTCACGCCGGATTTCCTCCAATTGCTCCAGGCCAGTCTGGGCCTTGTTCTTCTTGTTCGTCCTCTTGCCGGGCTTTGTGTAGTTTCCAAGGAAATCGTCCAAAATATTATCAAAATCCTTTCTCATAGGTCCATCTACTGTTGAAGTTGTGGATGCTTGAGACACTGAGGCCATATCATCCTCGTCGTCCTCATTATACCGCTCCTCCAATTTATCAAACCTGGCATCAAGAAAACTCATCTGTTCCGTTCGTACCAACGAGGAAGAGGACATTGAAAAGCTCGAGGCGTTGGTCAGAGCACCCTTTCTCTTCTTTGTCCGACCACCATTGGTCGTTGTAGTCCAGGTTGACTGAAGTTCCGAATGCGAGGGTGCCACTGGAGCCTTTCCGGATTTCATTTCTTTCTTGAATTCTTTGAAATCTTCCATCCAGTCTTGCGAAGGTCCAACTTCGGGCTGTTCTTGAACCTGGACTAAGTCGGGCACCTCCTCATTGTACTCCTTCGCAGGCTTGGCCGTGTTGTCAGATTCCCACCCATCGTCGTCATCGTAAAATTCGCCTTCTTCAAACTCGTAATCGTCAATCTCCTGACCATCTCTTGTAAGGTCCTTGAAAATATCATCATCCTCGTCGTCCACATACGCCTCGTCTTCAAGGGCCTCAAGAACTTCTCTTAATCTAGGGTCCATATCCGGCTGGAATCCAGCAATAGCATCGGGGATATTTTGCTGCGCCTGATATGTTGCCCTGGTCAAGTTTTTGGACGGAAGTATCTCCTCGTCGAGTAAATCGCCTGATTGCTGCGCCAGGTCCATTTTCTTCAGCGCATCTTCCAGAGACTGTTTTTGCTTTCCCTTGGTCTTGTCAGTCGCCTCAACAAAGACGACTTCTCCAGACCCTGAATTGAGATCTCGCAAATGCTGCATGTAATCATATTCGGAATCATCGAAGTAGACTCCGTGGCTCGCGGCCTCACCCTCGTTTGCCCGAATTTCCGCAGATTCCGAACCGAACTCCGACGCTAAATCATCGAGATGCCTGACTTTAGAGGAGCCGGGCTTCGGGTTCAGGACCATAGACGGGGCATCTTCGTCGTTGATGAGAGGATCATTTTGCGGTCGGTGGACCAGCGTAAAGTGCTGGGCCGTCTTTTTATCACTGCCGAGTCAAGATCAGCAATGTTCATACATTAAGAGCGATGCGAACGAAGCTTTGCGTACATCCACTTTCCCCGGGGCATCTTCGCGTTGTGCTTTCTGGTGGTGGTGATCGAATTCTGCTGGCCATAAAGGTGGAAAGAGACGGACAAAAGCAGAATTGGGGCCGCCTTCACAAAAAGTCTGGACTCTCGTTTCTATACGGTGTGCGCCGCGATAATACTGTGAAAGAACCCACAAATCAAGCGGGTCCGTACAGTGCCATTTCACATCGCGCTGCTATCGAAGAAAATTTGCCCCTCCATTGTGACGCATTAATCAGCCCGCAACACACAGCAAAGCGAAAGAAAAGACTTGCTTGCGGTGCAGGTTGAACGCAGAACTTTTCATCCAAACAGCGTCAAAGGCGGGTGTTTCGTCAATCACATTAGATTTCATTTCAGTCGAACGGGGATTCAAAGTTTCATTTTTATTACAAAAAAAGCAAATCGAGGTCCGGCAGAGCCGCGAATTGTCAGACATGGTTCTGGCAAAATCCAAGAAGAGCGTGGGGCTCGGCAACTCGTTGATGAACGATCGCTTTGGCAAAAACAAGGGCGGCGACAGAAAAAAGACCGATGCCATCACAAGAACGAATCATGCTACCGGAGAGCAGTATCTTGTAAACGAGAAACAGGATGCTTCGTGGGTCAAGATGCGCTCCGTTACGGAGCAAGGCGCCTTGGATGAGTTTCTAGCCACAGCGGAGTTGGCGGGCACCGATTTCACTGCCGAGAAGATGAATAACGTCAAGATCATTCACACGGACCAGAAGAACCCCTACTTGCTTTCTGCGAACGAAGAGCGTGCTGTAATGGGCAAGCACCGCATGCACAGGAACCGTTTGACGGTTCCCAGACGGCCGAAGTGGGATTCTACCACCACCCCTCGGGAATTAGATGTCAGAGAGCGAGAGGCCTTCTTGAACTGGAGAAGGGGTTTGGCTGAGTTGGAAGAGAATAATGACCTTCTTATGACACCATTTGAGCGGAATCTTGAGGTTTGGCGTCAGTTATGGAGGGTTATCGAGAGATCCGACCTAATTGTCCAGATTGTTGATGCCCGAAATCCCTTACTCTTCCGATCAGAGGATCTCGAATCCTATGTCAAGGATATTGATCCCAAGAAGGAAAATTTGCTTCTCATCAACAAGGCAGATATGATGACACTTGCCCAGAGAAGAACGTGGGCAAAGCACCTGACGAAGGCTGGCATCGCATACAAGTTCTTCTCTGCGCAACTAGCCAAAGAGATGAACGAGGCTAGGGACCAAGAGAGTGACTCCGAGGACGATGTTCCTCAACCGTCGTCGTCGTCCCGCAGCACCGGAAAACAACCAGCGAGAGATGAGGGCTCGTCAGAGGAAGAGGAGAGCGAGGACGATGGTGGTGCTCAAACAGCAGCCAATGAGGTCGAGGACACACAGATCCTCACCGTTGAAGAATTAGAGGGCATCTTCCTACAGCACGCGCCCAAAGATGCCGGTAAGCTCCATAACCTAGTTTCGAATTCTCAGCTCACTAACCCATAATGCCCCTTTGTAGCTGCGGACCACAAACTGCAAGTAGGGTTAGTCGGATACCCCAATGTCGGAAAGTCCTCCACGATCAACGCCTTGATCGGCTCCAAGAAAGTTTCCGTGTCATCCACCCCCGGAAAGACAAAGCACTTCCAGACCATTCACCTGAGTGAAAACGTCATTCTATGTGATTGTCCCGGTCTTGTGTTCCCAAACTTCGCCTTCACCAAAGCGGATCTGGTGTGTAATGGCGTTCTGCCTATCGATCAGATGAGAGAATTCAACGGCCCTGTGGGGTTAGTATCTCAGCGCATCCCCAAGGCGTTCCTGGAAGCCATATACGGCATTCACATCAAGACGCGGCCCATTGAGGAAGGCGGCACTGGCGTGCCCACAGCCGAGGAGCTATTGCGCTCCTATGCCACAGCCAGAGGATTTGCAACCCAGGGACTGGGCCAGCCAGACATCGCCAGAGCTTCCAGATACGTGCTCAAGGATTATGTCAACGGGAAGCTTCTCTTCGTTCATCCACCCCCCGGTATCGACGACGCCAAGGCTTTCAATCGCGAACTATACAGCGAGCTCCATCTGCCTGAGAAGCGAAGGGCTGCTCTGGCCGCATCAACAGAAGCCATGACTCTGGCTGACGACGAGAGCGTAACCTTGGACTCGGACATGGTTGCCATACCAATGGGCCCCAAGACGCAGAAGCTGGATGCTGGTTTCTTTGGCGGCAAAAGCTCGCAAGGACATGTGGCCATGCCATTCAGTCACAAGTACACGGAGCAAGGACTTGCTGCTGGTAAAATGCTCAGTGGCCGAAAAGCCAGGACTGCAATCGCGATGGAGACAGGGATGGACGCAAAGGATGTGCAGATGGGGAGCAAGAAGCATTTCAAGGGTGGCGCGAGGATGGGCAAAGGAAAGAAGGTAAGAACAAGGGGTGTCAAGGACTTGGATGACTGAACGGGAGTAGCGTTGCATGAAAATAAATGAAGATAAAGCATTCACGAGGACTACCACACATTTTGTTCGATTTATGTGAAACCCCTCCCCATACGAAATTATTGTTATTCTATTACATTCTCGATCCTCAAAACGCCGATGCTAATTCAACCACCCATATTTTCTGTATTATGGAAAGGCTACATGCATGATGAGTTTACTTTTTGTATTACGCCCACACAGGCGTCCGAGTCAAACCAACGTGACAAGCGCCTCTGTCAACAAGTCCCTGATAAGAGTCCCGATCCGGTCTCCCACAGCATAACTTGAAATAACAATCATTATATTGTATGCTGTATTGAGCAGTCCATGGATTATAACGACGGAAAATATTGCACAAATTTAACACCTACGGCGTCTGGCGCCGAACAAGAAAAGTTGCACTTCTCTTGAACAACATAGGCGGGCCTTGATGCAGATGCGTCAACAGCAATACAGCAAACCACACCAGACAAATGGTAGGCAGAAGCCACGGGCTCTGGGTGTATTCTGTCCCTTGTTCCGGCGAAGTCACCACGAATGTGGTTAGGCCCAAGCCAATCGCTAGTAGGAAGTTGATAACGGTTCGGACAATGGGCCATGGTTTCCATGGCGTTACTCGCGAAACAATGGTGAGAATGGTCATAATCGCGAGACATAATCCAGAGGCTATGTATCCGTAGAAGAACTGGGAGGTGGTTAATTAAAAAATACTTGTTCGGCTGCTTCGGCCCATCAATAAAGCTGGATAAGTAACTCACCACCAGTTGCAACCGCTCCCCAGTCTTGACAAAGAGGAGGTCGCTAACTCCTCCATCCATTCTAGCGATTGCCGTCCTTCTAGCATCGCCTGAATCAATGGATTCTTTGATCAGATCAATGTCAAAAGTGAAAAATAAACTATTATACATAGCAAAATATAGGATATCTGTGATTTTGAAATACAAATCTGTGTAATTATTTTCCAGGGACGCATTTTGTGCCAATTGTGACCAGAAAGAGTCCGGGATGAGCGAAATATTTGCCAGAGCTATAGAGACTGAATTCTCGACCGTCGAGTACTTCGGATCGTATACGCTAAAATATTGGTTCACCTCGTCGGTTATGTTCTTCTGGACCATTGCGCTAGTGAAGTTGCCGAGAGCAACATAGTCATCCATGGTCCAGCCAGCACCCACTTGATGAATCATCACGTCGATGACTTTTGACCAGACGATAAACTGCGTGAATCCTTGCATAAAGAGAACCATGCCCAGGTGGAGAGGGAAGTGAAGGATCGTCCATAGTTGTTGCCGCCAGGGAGTGAGGTGTTTTTTTTTCATCCAGTCAAAGTAGACGAGGAAGATTATGTATGTAGTGGAGGCGGCAGCGGTGACGATTCCAACTGTCAGAGGGTCTGACCATATAAAGGAGGTTCATTAGCTTCTCTTTTGATGTGTGATGTGCCAGGAGGGGGTACGGGGATAAGGCGGAAACATACTCCACGCATCTGGCGACCTCACAATGACGAGCACCTTCTCGGATAAGACAACAATGCCGTCTCCCAGAATAATAACGGTTAATAAACTGATTCTGCTCATCAGATGGGTCTTTGTAAAACTGAGAACACTGAAGTATAACGCCAGCCCCAAAGTAAGGAGGCCTTCGAGTGTGCCTACAATGTACCAAGTAATAAAGACGTGGCTGACGCGATTATGGAAGCGAAACGAGATACCCAGATATATGAGTGCGGCGATAAGATGTACGCTTGTTTGCGCATAGAAGGCAATTCGGACTTTGTAGAATTTTCGGACATGCCATAGGATACTGGCGTATTCTGCGACGAGACAAAGTCGCGAGGAGGCCAATATTAACGCTACGACGTAAGTGATTAGTTATTGAATGAATTCAACACCAATGGGATTAGATGACGGCGTACACATGGTCTGCATGCTCTCCTTATGTTGCTCTTCAGGTTTAAAATTTGGCGCAACAACAGCAAAGCCTACCATGACGCCAAGATGAACTGCGCGAGCTATTCGTTCTATAAGACTGTCAGCCGGCCAATTTTTCACCTTGGGGTTCAAAGACGTGCGTACCGAAAATACTATCTGTGACAAATCGGACATCGTACAGTCCGACTGCGAACCACGTAAACCATAATATGCTGCAAAGCGGTCAGTCAAAATAACACTCCCGCTCGACCATGTCCGAGGACAAACCTAAAGTATCCAATATAGGCGCTGATTCGGTCGCCACTTGTCACGGACTGGGTTTTAGAAAAGACGGTGTAATTGGCCGCAAAGAAAAGATCAAAGAACACCTCCAGCTTATTAGCCTCTTCACGCTGCAGTAAAAATTTCGTCAGTTTCCACACATTTTAATTGCTGGCTTTGATCAGATAGGTCAAGACTAACTCGTTGAAACTCCGGGGTTTCCTCTGAATACCGATCGCCAAATTGTGTGAGATTGGGCTCGTCCGGTTGTTGCGTCGCACTCCTAATCAATGGACTCCTCATGAGCTGCAGTTTCTGCGACTCATGAAGCTCTAGGCTCAGACTTTGCTTTTCATCCATCTTCGCAGCCGTAGGTGTAAAAGGCTGGCAAGCATTCAGGCATGTATCCGGATTTTTTCTTTTGGTCGACTTTCGTACCTGACGGCAGACTTAGAACGGGGGATGGTTATGAAGAAAAACGTTGAGACTGCGATACTCAGGAACCGGGTCGGTTCAAAATTCTCCACCTAGCACAACGGAGAATCTCGCCGCGCTCTGGCTCGAACTGCCGATTTATTAACATGGTGTCTGCGTTTGCACCAGCTTCCGCGGGGGCGCTTGTTTTCAATCCACAGTAGTATTCAACTCCAGTTGAGTTAATCATCGGCACCCTAGCGATGTCCAAGCACAAGAGTCAGTTCCTCACGGGCCTCCTTGTGGCGCGGAATTTCGGGTCAACGTTGACTTTGTTATGGAGCGACTAGGATATGATGGGGTTGCGGGCTGGAACTTGATACTCTGGAGACTTTGAGTCGACTTCGGGTTAGGTTAAGACACACATGGGACGGACGAACAGCAACTCCTAAAGCCATGCTGAACTAGACAACCATTATAAGCTCGTCGCGCGAAATTGTTCATTGGCCAGTAGTCGCTGCGACAGTCTGTGTCTGATTGTTGTCCTGCCTAACCGGGGCATGCCAGAAAGATCTATCTGAGACGCCTGATGCGACGGGCAGGATTGGTTCACCCGGGTTGAACACCGCTTCTGTATTTCCCGTCAACGACGAGTTTCAAGGCGAGGACATAAATTGGCTGTAACAATCCATCTGTGTCTTTCGTCAGCGTTTGACGTTATCATGGATACGAATTGACTCTTTAACTCTGTCTCCTGAGCCGGGCGTCGTGTCATGGAGTCAAGCGGTGGGTCTGCAGGCATTGAATCGTTTTAGCCACGAGCGAGCGCGCCCATGTGCCGCGCTGCCTGAGGTAGCATGAAGAACACCCTGCTGAGAGGGCCAATGGACATGGCAATGGGAGGAGCAAATCAGCGCGTCAACTGTACATTTCTCGAGCGAGTAAATATCGCTTCTCGGCTCATGCTCACCGGAGTAGACAACCTCTTTTGTTCAGTGACCTTGTATGCTCAGGCCCGGCGTGTGGGCACGGTCGTCTGCCCTCTGGCTATCAGGCATGGCTCCAGTTCAAATCAGTAGGAGCAGAGCAGCCTAGAGACGTTAGGAAAGTTGACGAGGTGGCAATGATTAGCAGCCGGAATAGTCAAATCTTACAATAAGGGAAGGCGGGTTGAAAAGGCTCTCCTTCCGCCAGAGCAAGTCACGGTGCGCACAGCCTCTGCATGAAGCCATCAATTGCAACGCCTTGCCACAATCACAAGCTATTGTACAGAGTACAGTGACTAACTACCCGGATGTCAGTCACCTGTCGGTAACAGAAAACGGGAACCAGCTCTTGTGGCTACACTTATCAATCTATAGGGCTGGTCAGGTATCCCACATCCCACATCCCACAGTAACTACGGAGTACTCCGCTGCGCTCTTCCGCCATTTCATCCCAGCACGTAACGATCTAGAGACTAACCAACCGCAACTACAGTGGGTACCGGTAATTCCGAGTGTTTTATAGTGGGGGTCCAATAGTTTCCAACCCAGCTGGCGTGCCGCAACGCGACTCTGGGGGTTGGAAATTTATGGGCACAGACTGTATATCAGTTTACCACGACTATAGTAACTACGGAGCACAACATATTGGGAGCCCACTGTACTCCGTACGGAGTAACTGCCATGCAAACCACCTCGGACTCGTCCCACTTTCGCACTTTTGTTCCTGGCGCCAACGCCGCTGACAGGGACGTTGAAGAATTGACGCCACCGTACCGGGTCGCAAGCGGAGCTTCCGAGCAAGCCAATTGTAGGTACTCGTCATCATTGGCGCTATGAGTTACTCCGTAATTACCTGTACAGAGTGCATAGATGCATCTCGTCATTGTTCGCCCGCCAACAAGTACAAGTAGGGAACCACCATGCACTCGTTCGTCAAAGCATCACGACAACCCCCACATTGAAGCAGCTCCAAAGTGAAGGGACCCAAAAACAAAATCAAATACAAAATATAAATCATTAAAAAACTAGAACAGCACGCTCGATCACGTGAAAGAAGTCCGGGGCGGGGAGCTCAATCGATGTTGCGCCACATCCTCCGTACTCCGCACCGCTAAAGGCTTCCCTCCCGTCTCACTTTCTTACAAATACAACCAAAAGCCGGCTTTCTTTCTAAGCGATGTCCATCAAACTAGCACACTTGCGGATTTTGCCCTCAAATACTATGGGAGCGATGCACGTATCTGCCCTTATGATAAGCATCTTCTGCATTTACAGGTACTAGCTCAACAATCCCCTGTTGGGCATTTGTAAGCTCCCTCTCATTCTCTCGCCATGAACGCTTTTCGACGTATAAAGAGACCAGTAGCAGCCCAGTATTCTAGATTCCATCAGCCCTTGATCCCTCACATCCTCCCAACTATATCCAAGTAGTTCGTCCATCACCATAAATCACCATGTCCAAAACCCTCGCTGTCTTCGGCGCCACCGGCAACCAAGGCTCCTCCGTAGTTAACCACGTCCTCACCACTGATCTCTCCGCTCAGTACACCATCCGCGCCATCACCCGCGATCTCACCTCGCCGGCCTCTCTTGCCCTCAAGGCCAAAAATGTGGCCCTCGTCCAAGCCGATGTCCAGGACCCGTCGTCCCTTGCGCGAGCCCTCTCCGGGGTGCACACCGTCTTCGCCATGACGACACCCTCGTTTGGCCCCAACGCGGTGGAGGACGAAATCGCTGTCGCCAAGAATATTGTCGATGCTGCTGTATCCCAGGGCGTCAAGTACTTCATCTGGAGCACGTTGCCCAACGTTCGCGAAATAAGCGGCGGGAAGTACACCAAAGTCACAGCCTTTGATGCCAAGGCCCAAGCAGAGGCATACATACGCACGCTCCCCATCAAGTCTGCGTTTACGAACCCAGGTTTCTTCATGGAGAACTTCCACTCTCAGCCGTTTCTGGGCCCCAAGAAACAGCCGGATGGGACCTATGTTTTGATGAGAAATAGCTCGCCGACGAGTACGCTCCCTCTTATAGCTGCGGTTGAGGACTCGGGCAAATTCGTAGGCACTATCCTAGCCAACCCGGATGAGTATGAAGGTGTCGCGTTGTGCGCTTCTTATAAATGCTACACGTGGGAGGAAATCGTGCAGGCGTTGAGTAAAGCCACGGGGAAGAAGGTGGTGTTCAAGGAGGTCTCGGATGAGGAGTTTGGTGAAACTCTGACGTTCGCGAGAGATCTTTTTGTCGAGGCTTATAGGTATGAAGGCGAGTTTGGGAATTATGGCAAGGATTCAGTAGAGTTGGTTGCATGGGCTAGAGAGAGGGCAAGGGGGAGACTGATGGATCTGGACGAGTTTCTGGAGAAGAACCCGTTGACGTTGGAGTAGTGGAACAGGTTATGGGTAGATATATGAGTTGTGCAGTGGAATTATTGCGCTTCAGGATTAAATCTGCCCCAAAAATAAAAACTTAATTGCATCTAACTGACCTAGCCGCTCAAATTAATGCAATCGTGTATGCTCAAACAATATTAATGCAGCGGTCATAAGAAATGATCCCCAAATCTCAGAGTCTATCTTGCGGTCTACCATATATATACAATGCCGATAGCGTATCGCGGAGCGACATATCAGATGCGAATCAAAGGAAAGTTGGGCACGAAATACTCCTTACCTTGTTGCATTAACCCGAGTTTTCTGCCGACGCGTTTCCCGACGCATCACTAGACTCACTTTCCTTCCTCTTGTCGGGGCTCTTATTCGACTTAAGACGACGGTTCCATGCACAGAAAATGCAGGAAGCACATCCTACTGTCGCCGCAATAATAGCGCTGATGATTCCCCATAGCAAATGTGAGTTGCCGCCTTCCACGAAACTGTCTCTCTTGACTAGGAAGACGGTCTTGACGGCCCTGTGATCCGACGGCCACTCATTATTGTAATGATCCGGCTGTGCTCTGGGGCTGCCAACCACGACTGCTTCCGAAGAGAGAGCCGTCAGATCCTTATGGTAGATAAAGTCAATACGGTCCTTGGGCTCAGGTCTGCCTTCGTTCTCTAGGAAAATAGGTGACCACGTAATACCCGGTTCGGCTAGCGGATCAGGGTGTATTTCTCTAAAGGAGTCTACCAAGCCTGCATTGACCGGATGCCTCGACGTAGGCCACGGGAAATACCCCGTCCCACAATGAAGCTTCTTCGTTTCGTTAGTCCAGTCAAGATGCGACGGCGCGTTAAAGTCGCCAGTGA
The DNA here is from genome assembly GCA_032433595.1 of Conoideocrella luteorostrata. Classification (NCBI taxonomy): domain Eukaryota; kingdom Fungi; phylum Ascomycota; class Sordariomycetes; order Hypocreales; family Clavicipitaceae; genus Conoideocrella; species Conoideocrella luteorostrata. The sequence continues at coordinate 70,088 of JASWJB010000150.1, forward strand.
GGATGACGGGATACTGGCGAGAGTCGAGGAGCTGGTCCTTCATGCGGTCCACGATGTTTTTGATCTGAGGGGTGCGACGAGACTTTTCCTCATTCTCCAAGACCTCTACATCTTTTAAGTGATCATAGCAGAAATCGTAAGGGCCATATGGGGTGTAGCCTAAATGGCAATTCCAGAAGTTGAGCTCGTGTCCTTTGTCCAAGGCAATACGCACGGAGCCAGCCGCTTCGATAGGATCGTATTTCTTCACCATGGGATACCGAGATATGATTCCCACATCGTTGCCTTGCCAGTAGTCCCAACCCAAAGCTTTACCCAAGCGAATGGCATGGCCGCCGGTGCTCTCTTGAAGCCCCACAATGTCCGCGCCGCTATTGGCAATGAAACGGACTTGCTTTGCATGGTAGCTCTTCACCTGAGTCCCTCCGAACCACAAGTTGAAAGATAAAACAGTAAGCTCTTGGACCAATTGGTTGTTATTTGGAACCACTGGGATGGTGATTTTCATCTGTGCTGTGGACCCATCGGAGGCGAGTGCCTCAACGACACAAGTAGTATTTCCAGCAGAAGCTGGGGGGGTGCCGGTGATGAGTCCCTCTGCAGACACATTCACCCAGCCATCAGTTAGTATATCCGAAGAGTTTGAGTTCTTGTTCTTAATTTTGGCGAATTTACTCTTCGCATCGGGCGGGTTATCGAGTAGACCAGCGATTGTGGCTTCGAACGGTTCACCCTGGCGAGCATTGTGGGTTCTGAGAGTGTCGGTTATGAAGGTGAGAGCACCTTCTCCTGGGTTGAAGACGTCGATTGGGCTGGCGAGCCACTTGTATCCGCCCTGAGCGAGGAAGAAAGCCTTGTAAGCTAAACCAGGCTGCAGCTTGGTTGTATTGACCTGAACAGTGCCTCTCTCACCAGAGGCATTGGCCCAAGTTAAAGAGTCTTCGACATGTCGTTGCGATTCCGGGCCGCCTCCAAACGAATGGTAAATTCCGATCCAGTTGTTAGGGTCAGGATGGGGGGTTTTGTATTCGAAAGTAAAGGCGGGCTGACCCTTGACTGCGGATATGGAACCCCAAGGACCAGAAACTTTGAACTCGATCGGCTGAGCCAGCCACTTGTAGCCTTCGTTTGCGAGGAAGAATGCTTTGTACTGGCCCGAGGGCAAATTGGCTGTGGACAGCTCTGCCACACCATCCGCTTCAGGTGCGTACTCCCACGACAGCGAGTCTTGACTGTAGGTTTCCTTCTCCGGGCCGCCCCCAGCAGCCGAGTAAATGCCAATCCAGTTCTTCTTGTTCGGATACCTGGTCGCGTAGGTAAATGACTGGTTAAACGGCTTACTTGGCGCCAAGCCAATTGCACCAGAAGTATCCCTCGCAAAGCGGGATACCTCACGAAGTCCGGTTTCCTCACTCATGCCGGCGGGTTGATGATCAACGTATCCGTTGGGTATTGATTGGTCGACTTTGCGCGAAACCGTACCGCGATATGGTGCTTCACGGCTCTCCGGGACCAGAGCGGCCACGAGACTGACTACAGCCGCTTGTATGAGCAATTGGGACCTCATATTGGGCATCGACGAGGACAGACACAAGGGGAGCAATGCGACAACGGCATACCTGGTTCAGGTAAAGGATGAAATGAGAGACAGAGAGAAAGAAAGGAAGAAAGAGACTCTTCGTCCGGGAATTACCACAAGCACTACTCTTGTGAGCACGCGCTATTTCAGATGCCATATACTAAGGGCATCCATCATCCACCGTGACCCGTGGCCGGCCTCTGTGCGTGAATGTTTCCTCTTTATTCCTTTCCTGCTGGTTTGCCCCTTCTTCCTGCTCCTTGAATGCATAGTGTTTTACTTACCCTTTGTAGATCGGCGATTTAGTGATTAGCGCTCATTCCGAACACAAAATGTGCCGAGCTGCGTTGGGGTCTGGTCGGGCAAGACAAGACGGTTTGGAATGAAGGCTGAAGCTACAAGCCTAGAAGGGGCTGCTGAATTGAATTTCTAGCCAGACGATCGATTGAGCCAAGAGAGCAGTGGCGTCCCGGTCGTTCGTTCGCTCGTTCTCTCTATAGCAGTGGATGCAAGTCTTCGGGACTAGCCTGAGTAGAATGAAATAAGATTCGACATAATCTGTGTTCAAGAAACAACAACTCCTTCGTCTTTAGGTTCACGACGGTGCGGAAAAGCTGCGACAGGAGTGACGTGTGAGGATAGAAACGGAGCGGGGGGACGGGGCAGGATGGGGCAGGATGGGGCAGGATTGGGCAGGATTGGGGTAGTGTAGCGGGATCGATCAGTGGGGTGGGTGGGTGTTCCAGGCCCTCTTCCCCCTTCCGGGCTCTGATGGAGCTACAGTTTCGGCGCAAGTCCTCCGGAGTCCCCAGCTAGGACAGTTAATGATGCAGGCTTGCTGGCGTTGACCATCGCTGGCGACGGCGTGTCGGCGAGGCAAGCATCGAACAACGGAAGGCATCCATGTCGGGAGCATTTGGCTGTTCCTGCCACGGCCTTTTTTTTTTTTTCTTGTTTTCCTTTCTCACAGTGAATGCTAGACATGCATGTTGTGGGTAGCCCACATCAATAAAAGATAAGGGCGGGCATGGCACCAACACCAACGAACAGCCATTCCCGCTTCAAGGGTGTCATGTGTCTAATATTATAGGGAGAGGGAGGAGCAGGAAGGGTGTCAGAACCCTGCACATTGCCTGCCCATGCGACAGGAACTTCTGTCAATTCACCATCTAGTTACGCTGTGAAGTGACGCAAGAAGCCCAATGAAAAATTCCAGCGAAACAAACATCGTCCCAGGATTCTTGGCGGCGCTCTGGAAGACTTCAGGCGGTTTTTCGGGCCTCGAATATTGCCTGTATCATAGATAGTCCGTCAAACTGTCAGATCTCCTGGTTCTGGAGGATACAGATAAGTGAATCTTCCACTCGTTTTCATAATTGTCAACAATTGGCCACCCGCAGGTGCGATCGATAATTTGCTGCCTATAGCATAGTAGACGTTGTGAGAGGCACTTCTGGAGGTCCCTCCATCAAGCCTCCTTCCAGCCGCCCGGGCTTTAATCCAGCCAACTGGTTCTTGTTCTGTCCTAATGGGATCCATGCCCTCTGGACGAAGTGCCTTGAGCATTGCTTCGAGCATTATAGCATCCCCGAGATAAGCATACTGAACTGGCGGCGTTACGTCTCCTTGGACTACCTCCCCATCCGCCTCATACGGTTCGAATTCCGGAAGTAATGGGTGATCATGTGGGGGTTCAAAGGCAGTAACAGTTAGTGCATGGCGAATATCTTCAAGAACCTGATAATGTCGATCTGAAGCCCGAGACAAGTATCCCGGACAGAGTTGAATCTGGCGGGGACCTGGAGCCAATGGTTGTACCCAAGACGACTATTGTTCGTGAGTATCATTTCGAGAACTAGTCGAGTTTCTCACTCACCCACTTCGAATCCGACGTAAGACTATTCTTACACTCTGTATACCAAGAGTCTATGTCAACGGTTACACCAGTGGAAGTATCGCAGGCTGAGGTTGGATTCTCTATAGCTCCACATGTGCGACCCTCCTCGAACCGCGAGTAATCGCAATAGATGACGAGGTCTTCGGAGAATAGGTGCTTAAATCGATCGGCCTGTCTTTCAACAGGTGGGAGGTCGTGGGAAGGGTTGTTTGGGACGTTCAGATTTGGTGGTGTGACTTCCGGCACTCCATTCCGTTGAGGGTCGTGGTGTATGATTTTTTCAAACCTTGATTTGATTTCCTTATATCTCTCATTTGAAGCGTCAACCCGATTATTTGTCAATACCCTACGGAACAGTGTTTTCATAAGCTCGTTTGAAGCAGTGCACACTGGACCGAGGAGCTTTTCGTCAACCCCCGCAGCGTCCTCAAGAAAGCGGAGAGTTGTGAGCGCAGCACTGGCGAGATCAACAGCATTCTTCACCCACTTTTCGACAACAGCCTGCTGTTTTTTATCGCAAGAGACGTCCAGGTAATAGCCATGACAAAGCATAAGACTCGATAGGAGGAGGGTAAGGTTGGTGAAGAAACGCATGTTGCATCGTACCGTAATATACTGAGAAAATGCTAAAAGACAAACTGTAGAGCGGGTGGCTACAAGTCTAGTCTTTATTACCCTTAGCTATATATACTTACAGTAATTACCGTACAGTAAATCTCTTCTAACTATAGCATCGCGAACTGCACAGGAAAAGTCGCAGCGGAGCCAACCAAATAACAGTGGAGGTGAGGGATGTTATAACAATACATAAATAATGCGGCAGAGGTCCCATTAGGGTCTGGGCGGGCGTATTGTGTAGAACTACACAATAAAAAGAGGTTTGTATTATCTATTCTGAGAATAAGATACAATAAGTACCTGGTACAGTACAATACCTTACAACACCACGCCGTACTATCCAATACGAGTTTCAGCATGGTAGTTCTCGGAGCATAAACCTGTTCAAAGACGTCCGACTGGATCTTGTACAAACTAAAAATAAAATAAAAATCTTTTTACGGGTGTGCCTCAGCCGTGTCATTGCGCCCGATTCTCCTTCCCTTCTCCTCTACTCTACTCCCTTCTCCTCTACTCTACTTCTCGTTTCTTTCTTCTTCCTCTTCTTGTGAGAGCACGGCAGATTTCGGCCGTCGCCTCACCCCAGGAGCCACCATGCCACGCTGTACGCACTGGTGGTCTACTGGCTCCTCTTGGCTCTCCTACCACGGCCCAGCAGTAATTGCGAGTTCAAAAAAACCGCGCATAGTGGTAGCTCGGAACTACCGTCGGGGTACGGAGTGTTGTGTGTCTGTCCGTCTGGCTGTCAAGTGAAATGTCACGACCCCAGCCTCGAGCCCAACTCACTACTGCTCAATTCCACACAGCTTCTGAGATTTGGTCGTGTTTTGCATTCATGAGATTGATTCATTCAGGTAGACCGGCCGCCGGTCGTAGGATCCTCCCCATAGCTATTACGAGATCCCAAGCGAGCGTGCATCCATCCCGTCCCATCCCTCCCTAACTTCCCCCTTATCAGATTGTGATAGCGACTCTGACGTGACGACAATATCAGCCAGCATCGAGCCTGTTGTTGTAACAGTTGCAGCGGGCGCGCTAACCAGGCATGGCCCGTGAGGACTTTGCGACATTTCGACAATCGGCCATTCCGGCGACGCAAAACCCACATCAGTTGTGTTACACAGCTTAAATACTCTTCGAGCTGCAGCCAGAGACCACTTTAACTGTCAATCAAGTCAATCCCACTTACTCCATATAATCCGGTGAACTGGTCGCACAGCGTTAAATCACATGCATGGAGGGAGCGGTAGCACATAAGCGAAAATGACAGGGACCCCGGTATAGCCATATAATATCCATATTATTTTTTTGGCTTGTTTTTTTGCTTGTTTTTTTATTTTTGTTTTTCGTCGCTCTTGGGCTCGTCTCAACGCGTAACTTTGCGGCATATATCCATATTATTAAAAGAAAATCTATTTACTGTACTATATCATTATCTATCAAGGTTATTTCCTCCTACTAACTCATTAGTTAATTTTTTTGTTGGATTTTTCTTTTTCCGCCTATTATATCCCACGCTCCTTCTAGCTCAGCTACAAACGAACAACAGAATCCTCCCACTTAATAACAAGTCATCAAATAAATTTGGCGACGGTGAGAAGCCATTGGATCAGTTAGTAGTTGAAAATCATCAGGCTGGGGTTCAAAACAAGCGGCACCAAAGCATGGAACCCCAAGTTCAGTGCCATGGGAACAATCACCGTGAAGTCTGTAATAGCCCAATCCGGCGGCGCAAAGGCTCCCAGGTAGACCACAGTGGCCACGAGAAGCACAATAATTAGGTACATGTACTTGAATGTCTTGAAAATGCGGGGCATCTCTTGAAAGAAGTTGCTGTCCTCCTTCTCCTTGGATGTCGATCCCCACTCCATATCCACGTGGAACAGATGTGCAAGCAGCGCGTTCGAGATGTGGAATGAAATTCCGCCAAAAAAGACCGTCATCATGGGCATCCACTTAAAATTCTCAAAGAGAGCTTTCAACAGGGGCATCTCGCCGGTCCGGTACCGAACAATAGCCAAGGAGATAGGGCCAGAGGCGTTAAACACGACGACCAGCGAGAGGAAGACGTTCCAGGAGGTGAGGTAGCAGGAGGCTAGGTCGTCCCTAAACCAGCCAATGAGAAAGTAATTTAATGTAGTGAGGAAGAGGGCCGACCCGAGGGCATAATATGAGCACATATATGCCATGATGGAGAGTTTGGAGGACAGCACGATGTTGGAGTTGAGGTACGTGTAGAACAGGGGTGTGAAGGGACCTTTGAAGATCCAGCGGTGGAAAGGGTGAAAAATCATTTCGTTGACGCCGTAGGCGTATTTCTGCCAACGATTGATTTCGTCGTAAATGGTCAGCGACACACCTTCTTTGAAGGCGTTGTCGTGGTAGTCCGCAACGCGGATGATGTTGCCTGCCATTTGAAGACGCAGAGCGATATCAAAGTCTTCGGATACGTGGCTTTCAGACCAATATGGTATGTAGCCGGTCTCTTCGGCAACTCCGACATCTTGAATGGCTGGGGTGCGAACTATTAGTAAACATGTTGGGTGCAAATGGTGAGGAAGCAGAGAGCGCGCGAGGGAGATGTACCTTGCCATCGGATGAAAGCGTTATGGCCAACGAAAGGGGCGACTTCTCCAGAACCAATGCAGAACCGGATGGAAGAGTAGATTAGATTAGTGAAATAGGTGATGCCGTTTTCAAAGTAGTCTCGCGTGATTTGCATGACACCGGTCGAGTGCTGAACAATGGCTACCTCGGGGGACAAAAACATTTCAGCGGCGCCAAACAAGAGACAATCCTCGGGCTACAGGAACAACCGGTTAGTGAGAGTTGGCAGAGCAGAATTTGTAAAAGAGGGGAGGATGGGTGGGTTGTAATGGCTACGCACCACCCGAGTATCACAATCAACAATGAGAATCACTTCTCCAACACGAATATCTCCATCCGCCCACGCCAGAGGCTCATCCTGCAAAACCTTGGTCAATGCGTTTTGGTACATTTCTTCTTCCTCCTCGTCTGTAATTAAATCCGTCTCTTTATTCGCGAATCTTTCGTCGGCGTATTCCTGCATGTAAGCCTCGACCTGCTGAGAGATATTGAGCGCAAAATTCATGTTAGAGGCCTTCTTGAACTTCCCCTTTCGCACAAACCCTTCGTCGCCATTATGTTTCGGACGCGCAACCCATCCAATTCTATTATCAGCATAAAAGTCCTTGCGCTTCCGAATCTCCTCGTCTGTCAACCCGGCCCGAAGGCCATCGTCATTGATGAAGATGTTAGCAGAACCGCCGTGAGACTCGTAGTGAGACATAGCGACTTGCAGACTTCGAACGGTGGGTATGATGACAGTGTCCATACTTTCTTTGTATACGGGCATCTGAATGGTCACTTTGGGGGGGATGAACCCATCAGCATACGCTCTCCGCAGGCTGGGCTTGTGAGCAGAGTAGTAGCGCGAGTTGGTGCTCACGCCGCCAATGGGTCCGATCATTTGGAATATATTGGTAAAGATGACTTGGAAAAAGAATAGCGAAACACACATCAGCAGCGGGATGGTGACGACAAGGGCCATTCGAGTCCAGCTGTAGGCGAGGATGCACTCCGTGATGAGCTTGGCAAGGTAAATACCGATCAGTAAGATGATGGAGATACACACAGCACAACCGATGAAGACAGAAGAAGAGCGGGCAACAGGTCTAGCTACAGACTCAGGACGGTCCATAGTAGTATCCTTTTCCCAAACATCCTCGCTGCTGTTCATTCGTGTCAACATGCCCGGCGTCGCCAGCCCTGGGGCAGGCGTGGCCGTTCCCATCGGACTGGCAACTCCAGACATATGCATAATAGAAGGAGCCCTACTCCCCATCTGTAGGATACTGAAGGGAAGTTTGCCCTCTCCCCAAACCTGCAAGATTTATGTTAGCCGCAGAACCCTGCGAAGATGATAGTGTTTTTCTGCTACATACAAATGTCAACAGCCTCTCTTCTATCATTGTGGCTTGAGGGACGATGTTGGTAAGATCGTCATGCCAGACCAGAATTAATCGCTCCTGTCGAAACACACAGGCATACTGAAACTTTTTGACTGTCGCGGGTTGCGCAAAACTTATGGAATCAAGAACTTGGATCTGAGATCCGTCCTTGAACTTCAGCTCGGTCTGCCCTGGCGGCAATGAGGTTAGGATGCCGTCCAGCATCTGAGGTCGCATCGTAATTGCCACATTCAAGTTCAGTCTAATCACAGCACCAAGAAGAATGTGGTTCAACGGGTTGGGAGCCGTAATGTAGTTGCCACGAGATTGTCGCAGCAGCACACCAGAGCAGTCAGTGGGCGGCATCATCGATTGCAATGGCATCCAACCGCTGGCAACAGCCCGGTTGTGCAAGTACGTGACCATCTATGAGGCATCAGCCGAGAAGTTTCCTCCAAAGGGACTTTTGTAATCATGAGTGTCTTACCGTTCTGAATCGGAACTCGTCGTCATAATGGGCGTAAGGCGTACCGAACCCAGATCCAGGGGCAGGGAAGTCATTAGACTGTGCAGAGAGGGAAACCAAAGATGTATTCTGGTCCATGGTCGTCTCCAAACCATTATGTGATGGCGGAGCTGGAAAAGACATTTTGAGCCCCGCAACTGGTTCTTCTTATTTCCTTGAATACTCAGGAGGAAGTTGGGATAGCAAATGTTTTCGTGTAGGACACACGATAGCTAGGTGCCTTCCTAGCCGGCCTTCTTAAAAAGATGTCGGACAGTGTACTCCGCTGGGTGATTCGAAAACACAATTTTCAGAATAGAATTTGATTGCGATATTTATCGGAACAGAGATATCGTGTTTATGTCGTACAAGTCGGTCGTTGGACTGTTGATCAAATGGGGCTCTACTTGGTGCTATCTTTTAGTCCAAAAATTGCAACATGATAGACTAGTGACGCACTGAGGTCTTCCTGATAAAGACGAAGTTTGTCCGTGTTAAGTCGAAGAGAAACGGCTAGAAATCTATATCACAATCTGTATCACCACCACCGTTTCTAGACCATCCGAAGAAGCTTAGGCGCAGCTCTCTCAACAAGGCAAGACCCCGACACTCTTGATCATGGAGTGGGTGGGTATGTGACGGCTCAGATACCACAATACGACCGAACTTGGACCAGGAATCGGCGGTCTCGAAGGTCCTAAGACACACTAGTTTATTTTATTTTCACGATAGTTATCCACAGAAAAGGACCAACTTCATACACGTCTTGGTGTAAGTCAATCCGCCACTGATCAAGTTGCCGGAAAGCAGATTCCCACTTGAAGTGGATGTGGCCCCCCTCCATGTCGCTATGCATGCCCTTGATGCAAGCGCTAGAACAAATTAGTAAGTTGCCAATAGGATGGTGGACGGGTGGAACAGCGAGCCGCAGTTTATGTTTGGGCTGAATATTCACAAATTATTTTGTCTCAGCTCCGTTAGGGTCTTGCTTTGTCCAGATCCTACGTAGTCCGGTCGCCGGCCTTGTCCATGTCCCTACGTGACAGCCGTGCATGCACTTGCAAGGATAGCAGTCCTTTCTCGGGCATGTCCACCGAATATTGGTATCTTCGCAATATAATTTACTGCCAGTTGTCGATTTTAGCCCAGTTCGTTTATACGCTCTCTCAGCGACTTCACGGTCAGCGACAGGGTCACCTCGCAAAGACCGTGGTAAATACTACCATTCCTGACCGGGTCTGATCTCAGCTTGGCCACTTCTAAATAGCCGGGGCAATGAAGCCATCCAGGGATCTTTTTTCAGTTGCATATATGCAGTCGACCTTTGGAAGCGAGTCCATTCCGTGACCGCCCTGTCAGGCTTGGTGTCACTATGGAGCAATTGTGGCGATGCTATATTAGTAAACGTTGTCGTGTTATTTACTAAAAGATAACAACTAAGACTGGAATCTGGGAAAACTCGTCGAGCTAATCTAAAATGCCGAGTATAATAGCGCAAATTTGAGAAATGAAAGCTCCGGCCATGGAATTGTTGAGTAGGACTCCAGCTGTCTCTGCATTGTACGGAGTACTACTCCGTAGCTAGCATACAATTAAGTGACGTTGACGCCCAACACGGTTCCTGGTGGCGCGGATTAGCGCCGGCAGAGAGCAGACGGTTCTTTGTTAGCTTCAACTTTGGCGACCAAGAATGGCCCCCAATGCTTGGCGTAAGACACAACGCTCGCAAGACCGAACCGGGTTCAGGAAGTCTTTGCCGTGTGGGTGCTCCCTGGCGGCTTGCCATAGTTGGATATCGAATATGTAGGCTAACGAAAAGTTCGGAACTTGTCCTGAACCTGAGTGGCGACGCAGCCCGTACAGAGAGTAAGTATTGGCCGTATATTGAAGTCCTCACCACCACCACCACCACCACACCACCTCGTCGCAGCGTCACCGCACCTCCAGGGGCATTAGTGTAACGCTTCGACATAATATGGCGTCCAATTAGCCTGGAAACATGTACATACTGTAACTACGTAGTTCCATGATCCTTGCTCAGCTAATAAAGGCTTGCCGTTGCTTGAGGCGAATGGCTCGTGCAAAGCCGCATCTTTCGTATTGGACAGAAACACGCTCCCCAGCCGTTGCAGCAGGGAAGTACTACGTTGTAGTTACACGTGGATGCAAACCATAACGGGTGGCGTCTGCATGGTGGCCAAGCCTGTCTCGCTCTCTGTTCTAGCCGGCTTCCTAATCGTCCAGGACTATTCTCAAATCGACGAATTACAACGCCATAGTGATTATAACGGCTTAGCGTATTTCTCGGTACTTTTTTTGAGATCCGAACTTCATATTCCTGTTGAACCCGATCGCAACAATCTGGTGTCCAAATGGCAGCCTCTCAAGTGGCAGATAATTCATGCCGCCATGCTGTGACAGCTTTCGGTAGGGAAATTGTATCTGGTGCCTGCCTGCTAAATCACATTCGTATATGTACGTTGTCAACCAGGTGTCCATGTCGGAATTTCTGCATGCAGTACACAGCCCGGTCAATAACAGCTCAAAGCTATTGGCGTGCAATCATACTTATGCATGCACCATCTTGCATAGGATGGCCCGTCTTTGTCTTTGTCCCGTCCACACCTCTAGCGGTTTTCGTCAAGGATTAGAGTAGCATTCGTATGCTGTAGTTGTGAGCCGCGCTACGGTGAGCGCTGAGGCTAATGCCTGGCCGGTCAGCTAATCTAGATTACTTATCGTGAAAGAGTCTAAGTTCGGATTGAGTGGGCCGGACGTCTGAGAAATGAGAGATGAGTGGCCAACTAATCAATCCGAGCGAGTCTCCATTACTGCGGTTGGCTTTTGCGGCCCTTCTATTTTTATTTTTTTTCCTTCAAGCCGAATAAGCTTTCCTCTGTTAAGCTATGGTGCTGGCCTATTGTTGGGGGCAAATAAGAAAATACTCCGCGGTCATCGACGTTGAGTCGATGGTGGATTCGCGTTACAGCTCTACTACCATAGATCTAGCCCAACCGGGTCTTTGGTGCGATGCGAAGCCGGAGAAGATTCCCCATTATTTGTGTTGAAAGCAAGAGGATGGAGTCTCCTGCAATATTTATCTGGTATAATGGAGGTAGCCGTGCGGAGCCCGGCATGTCGAGACTTATGTGACGAAGAATTTTGGATGACGCTGCCTGCTGATAGCTCTCTGAGGAATTAGATAACGAAATCCTCGCTCGCCTGAATTGTGTAACCCAATAAAAATTTAGACGGCTTTTATCGCCCAGTCTGATCTACATGTCTTGAAGGTTGTTTTTGATATCAATGGTCGATGTAGTCCCGACTCGTCCCCTTCTCCTCCTCTATCATTCATCTCATTAGCATCTATTACAAGCAAGGCCTCTCTGAGAAAACATGGCCGAAATGCCGGATCGAGCAGACGCAGGCTCACCTGCTCTGCGCAGAAGTGCCAAAGTCGCAAGCAACATTGATTCTGACGCAAATTCGTCGGCTTTTAACGCAGCAGTTGAGCCTTCATATGCCACCAGCCACAACGATTCGTTGTTGGACGTTGCGTCAAAACGTAGGTTCAAGAGCTACCGTTTACGCGGTGAGTATGAGAAGCCATGGCTTTCCGATCCAGACATGAACAAGGTGAAATGGAACAACTGGATCGTTCGTTCCTTCGCCCTGCTTGGTGTTGTCCTGGCTGGTGTGGCCTGCTTCCTCATGGTTTGGCCATACAAGGAGGGTGATGTAAGTAGTTCGGTCGCTCCTTCCCGCCCAAATGTCGAAAGTAATTGACCCAAGCATAATTCTGCCCTCTTTTCCTCCTCCATCTCCTATTTTTCATCTCCATCTTCAGTTCCATTTCTGCACGACCCCGCGAGAAGCGCTCCTCGCCATTTAATTCCCATGCAATGCTGACACCATTGGAACTCACCAGTACTGCCTCATCTTCGAAGATCACTTTGCCACGCTTGACAAGAACATCTGGACTCAAGAAGTCCAAGTTGACGGCTTCGGCACAGGCAGCTTCGACTGGACCACCACAGACGAGAAGAACTCCTACGTTGATTCCAATGGTTTACACATTGTGCCAACTCTGACCAATGAAACAACCTCCATCAACAACGATCAACTATATGCGAACCACACCCTGGACCTGTTCAAGGACGGCAGCTGCACAAGCAAGAACAACAGGTCATGCATCATAACATCCGATCCCATCAAGGGAGTTATGATCCCACCCGTACGATCAGCTCGCTTGTCCACAAAGGGCAAAAAGAGCATTCGCTATGGCAAAGTTGAGGTCGTTGCCAAACTGCCGAAAGGTGATTGGATCTGGCCTGCAATCTGTAAGTGCGCCCGTAAACGCGTGTAACCAGTCCCGAACTCTAATCATCTACGCACCATAGGGATGATGCCTGAAGACTCTGTGTACGGCAATTGGCCCCGTAGCGGCGAGATTGATATCATGGAATCTCGAGGCAACTCGCGAGACTACTCCGAAGGTGGTCGAAATTACTACTATGGCACTTTGCATTGGGGTATGCAAATCAGGGCTAGGACCTAATCCCGTTTGTTACATTGAGACATGAACTAACAAATATGGTTATTTGCAGGTCCTACTGCAGAGAAGGACAGCTTCTGGCGAACTACGCAAGCTAAAATGCTCCGTCGCGGTGACTACTCTAATGGCTTTCACACATACGGCATTCAATGGACGCCAAACTACATCTACTTCTACATTGATGGCCGTATCCACCAAATTCTCTTCATTGCCTTTTCTGCTGATAAGCCGCTCTACGACCTTGGTGGCTTTTCCCACATGGCTGAGAATTCGACCTTGCTTGCTAATCCATGGACTTCATCCAGCTCCACCACTGGCAATGCACCATTTGATCAGAAATTCTACCTGATTCTCAATGTTGCCGTAGGCGCCAGGAACGGTTGGTTTCTGTATGTTTTCTCCGACTCCTACCTACGAAGTCCAGAAGTATTTCAATTGCTAATAATCTGCTCAGGGACCATATTGATGGCAAGCCGTGGATTGACGACGCCAAGAACGCTCAATGGACGTTCTGGGATGCCGCAAAATACTGGCTGCCAACTTGGGGTAAAGGCGACGAGCGTGGTATGACCGTCAAGTCTGTCAAGATGTGGCAGGCTGGTCAGTGTCGCCAGACGGGCGAGCTGTGATAACGTCAAGTAAGATATATATGAACGGTATGCATTTCATGATTCTAGGCAACACGTAATTCAAGGGTATCGAGGGCCTGATAGAAACACAACATACGAGGGCAGATTGTAATTGTAGATAGATCAAATATTCATAAGAGTATTTTCGTCTTATCCTCATGTTTTCTCGCAGCGTGTTCGGGCTCAAGATGTAGCGACAATGGCACACACACCCACCCACACACATCATGCAGTGTGCTGTGCCAAATTTTATGCATCCAATCCTTCTACGATAGCGCCAAAACGCTCTAACCAAAACAAAATACAGGTTCCAAACACTCAAGACACAATTTTGTTGCTCCATTCTGTATTTTCCAAATGAGCACCAATATGCTTCGTCGTGACCTGGTGTGTGGGAATCGTGTACAGTATACAATGAGTGTGTTTAGTCTCAAAACTCCTTCCCTCCTCCAAGTAGCCAAGATCATGTGGGTATAAACATCTCCTTTCATCCATCACCTCTTCGTCTGTGGGCCGTTTTCCGCTGCTTTTCGAAACAATCTCTTTGTACCACCAACCTTGCCCAATTCACCGAATCGCTTTTTCTCTTCTGGCTGGGAAACCTTTCTCTCGCCACTGACTAGACGAACTTTTTCCTTGACGCTCTCTACCCAAGCTTTGTTCTCCTCGCTCATTTCAACCTTTTTGCCTGTCGGCCCGGCAAGACCCAAAAAAGAACTATCGTCTTCCACCCAGCTAAGGCGGGAACCAGGTCTAGAGTGTTTTGAGTCTTCTGAGGATGGCATATCAGTAGATTGATTAGCCGCCGCAGCCGGTGTCTTAGGGCGTAGTCTTGGCATGTCACCGTTGGCTGCCCCAATACTCCTTCTAGTTTTGCGGACATTGAGTGGTGTAACCACAAACTTCTCGGGCGCAGTGGCGGCAGCGGAAGGCGGGCGACGGGGTGGGCTAGATCCCGACGCCACACCGGAGAGGTTGCTACTGCTGCGAGGCACGTCTTGAACTTCAACCCTGACGGCCTTATCTGTGCCGGCCGACCGCCTCCCATGATGACTTGCATATTCTTTCAAGTACTCGCTCAAATCGGCCCAACCGCCACCAACGCGGACCATGACACGTTCACCATGCTCACCAACGCAACGGATAAGGAGTTTAATAGGTGGTTCACCGGTGTTACGAGACAAATGGTAGATCCTTACCTCCGGCTGACCTCTGGTGTGTCGAGGCCGAGTCCGTGCCGGTGATAAGGTGAAGGATGGTGTGGCGGTTCGGGAAGATAAGCTGGAGGTACTTCGTTTGAATGGCTCCTTCGAAGGCTTCCTCTTCAGCCGTGGAAGTTGCAAGTCGGGTGGATTCAGGTTCACGGCTGATGGTTCGGCTGACAACTTAATCTTAGCTGGTATAGACTCAATAATCTCGCTGATTTGTCGGCGCAACTGCTTATCACTAGAACTGTCTCTCTGGAATGCAGATCCTGCCGCCTCGGATACTGACATAGAGTCATCAAAGTCCTCCGTGAACGATCCTTCTACCAGAGCCTTATCGAACATAGATTCATCATGGTCAAGAATAGAGGCGATAACGGGGCTATCGAAAAGATCCGTCGCTTGCGACTCTCGCACATCTAAAGGAAGTGGAGGAGAGCTTGGAGGGCTGTCGTCGACGAATTCAGCCTCCCGAATGCGATTGTTTGGCACTGGTGGAGATGCAGATACTTCAGGAAGATCGCTGGATAATATGTCAAACCGACTTGTGTCTTCATGCATCATAACAAAGTCTTCTGAAGCATCACTACTGCGCCGGATACTACTGCGTAGTGGAGGAAGATCTCCCTCGTCCTCTTCCTCTTCTTCGCCCACTGGTGACATTGTTCTGTTGAGGCCAGACAGATCATGTTCCGATGCCATGCCCTTCGCTTCGAAAAGCATGCTGTTGTCTGCAACAGTGAATGAATCCGCAATCAGTTCAGAATCAAAGGATCCCTGGTCGGAAGGAGTTTTGATGCCTTGGTCCTCATTGCGGAGTGACACTTCAGTGCCCAGAATCGAAGAATCACTGAGTGGTAACTGTGAGCCATCGGTATTGGTTGTAGGCTGGGGCAAATCAATGGCGATAGCCTTCCCCCCGCCGGATTTCGATGGGGCCGGAGAGGTAATAGCAATACCAGAGTCGCTGGTTGGCAAGTCGCCTAACGGAGAAGAAAGGCTACTCTCTTCGACTTCGCTAATATCTTGTGATGAAGTCGACTCCAAAAATTTTCGACTTCTACTGGACTGGGACCATTCGGTCTCTCGAATCTTTCTCTCGCAAGTAGCCACCCACTCACTATACTTATGCTCAACTGCCTCCATGCGATCCAACCAACTGTCGGGAAGTGTGTCATCCATCCCTTCCAAATTATCGAGTATGCCATCAAGCATGTGGCCGGGGGTGGCGACTTTTTTTACAAGCACTTTCTTCATAACTTCAAAATCACTTCTCTTCAAAACTGGCTTCTGAACGACGGAGCCTTTGCCATCCATCTGAATCGATCTCCTAAGAGGCTTAGAGATGGCAGTCCATCCTGCTTTAAGACCAACCTCAGCATCTTCAAGTGCATATAGCAGGGCCGGAATTCGCTGCAGGACACCAAGGCGAATGCTCCAAGTTTTTAGAAGACGTGTGAGCGCAGCTAGGTTTGGCAGCGTCTGAACGATAATTGTCGTGACAATCACAGACAAATCCTCCATCTTAATATAGGTAGATATGGAGGACATACCCTTGCTTGATATGGATGAAGGGGTATTTGGTCGTGACAAAGGCAGGACATGGTTTGCCAAGACTTTGGATTTGATTTCCTCGATCTCCAAATCAACCACGTCTCTCGATATCTCTTCAATTCTTCTTTCGTATAAGGCGACTTCCCGTGCGGGCAAGCTGCCTATATATTCACTGCCATCAGTCTTTGGGGCATCAACTTGGAAGGACAATCTTCGTGAGGTGTTGTTAGGATTCTCGAAGCCATCAGAGCCGCCGTCAACAGGCCAGTCCCAACCAGAAAGCTCATCGGTCCATTCCCAAATTCTTTGTGAAGCTATAGCGGTTCGTATGGCAAAGTCTCGTTCGGATGCCGACGCTCCAGCCAAGTAATTTCGCAATGCTCCATTACTCGTGCTAAGAGCCTCGACGGCCATAGCTGGCGTCAAATAGGTAAAGATGTCGTCACATATCCGATGTCGCGTCGGCTGCTGGGCGATGAGTGACAGCCTCTTCGGCTTGAACAAAAATGGCGGGTCAGTCATGGCTTCCACTCGAGGTTCTCGACAATGGCAATGACGGTGACAATTCGATCAGGTTGCAGATCAAATCAGGGGCAGGGGCGACATTGTCCACTCATGGCCACGGAGAGAAGGCAGTGTTGGTAGCGCGGCTCGTAGTATCGATGCACATAGTCAACTTCCAATGCGAAAGACGGTGGTAGGTAATGCAAATCGGAGATGGCTGTAAGATGCGATGACGGGGGACACTGCCGCAGCTTGTTGCATTAGGTCTGATGTCGAGCTGCTGCTGTGGCGCAAGAAATGTAGCAGTACAAGGTGAGACACGCAACCAAAAAAAAAGAAACTGGATGGTCTATGACGCTGCAATGCCAAAGCTAAGGACTGAACAAAACAGGGGACACAAAAAAAACAAGTGGCAAAGCGACCTCAACCCCGACTGATGATAATCACCTATTCAACAGCAACCCCAGTGGTTGCTGGAACAAGAGAGAAGATTCGTCCAAGTATCTCGTCCGTAGATCTGACAGACGCGGGAGGCGCGTGCGTGCGTTCTGCGCAAATGATCGGACCTTGCAGGCACTGCGAACGAATTGCAGGCGAACACAGTCGGTTGAAACTAAAGAGACGCGTTTTGTGTGGGATTGACGACGGATGATTGGCTGGATTAATACTCCGCAGAATGACGGACAACCAGGCGGATGGGCAAGGCGAGCTGAAGCTGTGGTCACCCGGTTCAAGCTTTGGTTCGCTTCGAAAAGAGGGACAGAAGGGCGTCCAGCCCAGCACAAATACGGCACAAAGAAAACAACGTACAATAGGAAAGAAAGCAGGGGAACAAAGTAGCCAAAAGAGTGAGCTGACCGCGAGGGTTGGTAAAAAGAGTGACTGCAATAAGGATTTGCCGCAGCTGTGATGGCGATAACGTGAAAAGGAATTACAAACGACGGCAAATGAGGTCGCCGTCAGTCTGTCGACAATAGGAGAGCAACGTGGTGGAAGAGGAGGAAAATGTGCCAAGAACCCGAAAGTCAGGAGACGACCGTATGGCCTATCCTATCAGGAAGCCCCCATCTACTATTGAACGGTGCATCAAATAATCCACACGATAGTTAACTATGTTCCTACCTAATTAATATGCACCACACAATTCATACTTACGGAGTAGGTACGGAGTAGTTCGGTTACCTACGGAGTACAATTCATTCCCCATATCTGGAGAGTATTTATTTACACTTCCCGTGGTCTGGCCCTTCTGCCGTAGTAATTTCATCAAACCCTCAAACCGCCTCCCATGTTGCCTCCACCTCCATGCTTACCCAAGCTGGGCATTCAACGCCAGCAAATTTAAAGCTATTGACACCAGTGCTGAGAGCCCTCAAGGTCCTCCCTCGACTCCGCCCGCTGCCCGTCCAACCGCCCAAAATTTGTCCAACTTGGCTGGTTCTTTCCTTTTCAATGCCTGGTCACCTCGCTCTATGGAGTACTCCGTAGGGTTCAACAGAATTGTCCAAAGGACCAAACGGGGGCACACCATGTGGGTGCTCGCCACTAGGTCACTTTTTTTGGTTCGGTCGGCAATCAAACATACATACGGAGAACGGGCCACTCTGTACTCATGCACGAAATATCAACGGCCAGTACCGAGTACCGAGTACGCAGCAACATGTTGCTTGACGAAGGATGATAAGACCACTCTCAAATAGTCCTCCGCAGTGTGGCATCTTTCGAGGTCTCGGGGCCTTTTTCCATAGACCCCTTTTTCTCTCGAGACATCTGCTTTCCGCAAAACCTAGCTCCCCTGTCATCGTGTCTTACACTTACCATTGGTGAGACAGCGACGACTCACATTGTTAAATATCGTGCTCCATGTCTACTCCGTACCTAGATAGTCCAATTCCCATCCTACGATACGGAGCACTCCGTATAAAATACAATAGCCATGACGGAGCATTGGATGTGCAATATGTCCTTTCCAAGCTCCGCCCCACAGACCCGACCAGACAAACAATAACAGCATTCCTGCAGCCGTTCTAACTACGATTTAGACGCATGCAAGCACACGTGGGACATTCGGATGTGTTGGGCAATCCAACAAGCAGTAAATAGTAAGTACATATTTCTGTCCACATTCTTGAGATGGATAGGTCGGCGTAGGTAGGGAAATGATCCCGTCTTCATTATACTCACACTGGCTGCATTGCAAGGCACCTGATCGTCGTTCAAAAATGAAGTTAATCGGCCCACGAAAAACGGATGTGAGTGGAATACTCCGAGATTTCTACATGCATCAGCCACTACCACAGTGGGCCAGGAATGTGTCCTTGAAGCAACAGAGACCAGGAAACACTGCACAGCACGTTTGATACATCGTTCTATCTTGATTTACATAACTTCTTCTGCTTGTAATTGCGATCATTCAATTTGCCAACTCTGTTGTGAAGTATACTACAGTTTTGAATAAATCCGCCCATCATTAGTCATTCAATGAACCATACATGAGAATAACTTTTAATGGGTTTGCCCAGAAAAAAAAGTCAACGCCGTCTTCATGTACCCGATCCAAATCTTCGCATAATAACTTTTGGTGAATTGCGACCATAAACCCAACCAACGCCAGAAATTAATATCCAAACATAACTCCTTCTAATTAATAGAACCAACTTGAGAACGGCACAGGTCCCCCCTTCCTCTCCCAAAAAAAAAAAAAAGAGGGGGGGGGGGGGGGTAGTTACGTGGTGGTCGACATTTATGCGGAAATCTCCAATTGGGCAGCTGCTTCGCTCTCCATAGCCATGTCACCGTCGTTGTCAAGGT
The DNA here is from genome assembly GCA_032433595.1 of Conoideocrella luteorostrata. Lineage (NCBI taxonomy): Eukaryota > Fungi > Ascomycota > Sordariomycetes > Hypocreales > Clavicipitaceae > Conoideocrella > Conoideocrella luteorostrata. Next base: position 89,916 of record JASWJB010000150.1, read on the forward strand.
TTGACAAGTCCAGCGGATCCTCCTTCAACTTGGCAGCCAGAGAATCCTCGTCGTCAAATATGTCCAGCATCAGATTATCACCAGTATTGACAGTATCATTACCATTGGTATTATGGCTGTCTCCAGGGAATTGAAGCCATTGGTCGACGTCGAACTCAGTACCAGCAACAGCGTTCCAGTCGAATTCGTCATGACCTTGCATAAAGTCAAGATCCAAGGTTTCCAGATCAGCAAGCTGTTGTTCCTCAGATTGCCCGCTCGCGCTGGGAGTGAGGTCGGCCGAGTCAAAATCGGTTTGCGGAGGGGAATTGTTAGATAACTCCAATGCAGCAGCGTTGACGGTATTGGGGGGTAGCATGGGCATTTTGACTGGTGGCGGCTTTGACTTCTGGTTGAATAGAGACTCTGAGGCGGTCATGTAAGGTAAATTCTCGGGAGGAGGTGTCTGAGCGCTGAATTCAATTGGTAGATCTTGCTTCATCGCGGACAATGTCTGCTGACCTACACCATTGTTCATGTCAATAGCGGCCTTTCTAAGAGCAGCATCCAAAAAGCCAGTGGCATAATCTGCAGCGGCATAAATCTCCCGCAGCTTCTCCATAACCCGCATGCATTGGCGGAAACCTCTGGTGGCGCGGTCGCGTGCTTGTGGTGTAGGGCTTTTCATCTCCAGAAGGTGAATGATCATGGCAGGTAAGATAACCGTCACTCCTGTTGTAGGTAGATACTTTTCCAATCTAAGATGGTGCAGCTCAGAAGCCATACGAGTTATTTGCGCGGCAGCGTCTCGGACTCGAAGTCTCGACATTTCCTGGACCTGGCGGGATGTAGTCGGGGCCTGCGTTGGCGATGAGGGCAGGAATTGCGGCCGGTGCAACGCGGATATGGTAGTATGATACACCATGTGTAGGATTGTACGTTGAACGGCAATGGTTGACTTGCCATCCTTGACATCCATGGGATTGAGCGGCCTGTATTGACAGACATCGGGGAGTGATGCAGCCCAAGCACTGAGCTCCAAATCAACAGAGTTGACATTATCAACATTGTCCATGTGTTTGTTGGGAAACAGCATCATGGTGCTGTTGGTTGTGTTCTCAGGCTTCATCTTGTCGCGAATCAAAACGGAATACTGCGTCTTGAGCATATGGCTGATGCATAGGCATAATTTGGCCTTCGAAATACACATAACGGCAAGTTCGTACTGCATGTTGACGTCTCGGATCATGGCGCACTCAGGGGGCACGACGGTAATGCCATCTGCCAGTGGCTGTATCTCGAAATCACTTTCCACAAGCATGGGAACATCGAAGTCTTCGTCCTTAATGCGAGTGGGACGTCGCATGCCGAGAGCAATGAGACGGTCGCGCATAAAGCAAGACCACCATATGCGCTTCCAGAGACGCTGCTTTGAAGTCGACATAGTCGTCGTGCCGGGATTACGGTGCAGGCCAATGGTATGGGCGAGGGAAATTGCCACTCCCATCCAGTGCCATGTATCCTTTTGATCGTCGGGGGTCTCATACCAATACGTCATTTGCATGAGCGATTGAACCAGGACGAGTCGGTCTTGTTCATAGTCGAAATCGTACAGCAACTACAGGATGAATATTAGCGGCAAGCACTTTGATGATCCGCTAAAGACCAATTGTATTTCATAGCTTACCCTCGTCTTCTGGAAAAAGGCCTTTCTTGCAGCCTTGCGGGAAGAAAATCCAGCCTCGCGCAAGTGCTTCATGTCAACGAAAGCCGTGGCCGAGAACATAATCGACTGGTACAATAGCAGACTAGTCTGCCCATTGACTCCATCTCGTCGATCAACAATGCTCAGGAAGTTGTGCAGATCAATAAGTGGCATGAACGGATAAACATATTCAATATAACTGTGCAGGAGGGCATTCTGCAGAGTTGTATTGGGCAGCGTTAGGGCGCCTTTGATTGCCAGATACTGGACATCATCTGGGGCTATCTTGGACGGCAGAGGACGAACGAAGGCGGGCAGTTGACTTCCAGCATCTGGAAGTTCAAGCGAGTTGAGAAACTGGGCGGTGCGGCCATTTCCTGAGGAGGGAGAAGGCTGTGTGGTAACATTATTAGAATTTTGCGACGTGGACTCAATTTGCGTGTCATGGGAAACGCGAACCTGGTTGAGAACGGTATTGTCATTGCGGTATCCAGCGCAACGTTGATCTGCGATTGTGTGGTCAGCTTGGTGATGTCCATACGAATTTGACCCCATACGGTATATCCACAAGTATTGTCATTATTTCATTGCGTGTCTCAATTTTTCCCTGTGCCCCTTTTTTGCCCATCACATCAAGACTGCTCGCATGTGCGCATTCACATGTGAATAAACTACCATTGCAGGCGAGCGAGTCCCGTGATAATGATCATATGGGGCCCACGTCAAAGGGGGTAGCGGGGGGAAGGTGGCGGGGAGTCGGTAGCAGAAGAGACTCCATCCGTCCGTGTGTTCACCTCGTCCGGATTTTCTCCAAAAAAAAATCCCATTTTGGACGTCGCGAGCGAGGTGAGGTGGAGGTGAAGACCAATGGGCCATCCACACCGACCCTGTGCGCACACCAAAACGGAAAACACTCCGACAGACATGTCTAGGAAATTGTTTGACAGCGAGGGTATAACATTGCACTTACAAAGCATATGGGGCACATGACCATCTACACTGCCCTTAGGCAGTAAAGGTGCGGCTCCGTCAGGGCTGTTTGTCGAAAAGCCAGAGATGCTACTGGTTCGCCTGGCTGCATCTGCACTGCTGGTGGACAAGGGCGGAGTAGCCATGGCTGATGACGGAGCTGTGGTCGAAGTGGTCTTGCATCGAAGCTGGGCCTCGGCAGACCCGCCAGTAGGGCCCACGGCGCTGGCTGTAGCAAGATTCTTTCTGGAAATCCGGGTTAGTAGATTACTTGGAGGGATGACACGGTGCAAGGAACTGGGCGTCTGGTCTGTGCGGGAATGCGAAGCATGATTTCCGGGGCAGTCCAATCCGTTTGCGCAGACCAGCTAAGCATTGGCAGCGTAGCATGTTGACGTCGCCGGTTGGCACGTTGGCGCAACATTAACAGGGCACGGCGGCCATGGAGAGCCCGCACTTGCGGGCCCCCATACTGTCATTTGGTTGATGCTGGCCTGCACCTCATGGCCCCCTACCCGCTGGCCCACTGCGCATGCCGCAGCCTGAATGAGTGGTGGAGGCGGGGAGGGCGAGGGGCATCCGCAACAGAGACAGCCCCGGAGGCATCGGAGGGGTCGGCGAGGCGGAGCAAAAAGTCACTTACTTTCGCCGACGGCTTTCCTGCACAATACACTGCGGAGATAGATGTCAGCTATGTTTTAAACCATTCAATTGACCAAAAAAAAATTGAATGAAGCCCAAAAAACAAACAGAAGGAAGCGACAGTTATTCAGTGCGAGAAAATAAAGAGTGGCCGTGACGAGAATGGAGCCATTACGTGTTTTGGGGCTCGGCTGGTCTGGTGGAACTCACTTCAACATTATCCCAACGGCAATTGCCGCAAGGAGCGCCTTCCACCACATCGCAACGAACTTTACGCGCTCGGCATGACACACAAGCTCTTGCAGCTCGCCGCTTGGTAACTTTCTGAGGGGCTGTGGATTCGTCGCTGTTTGGTGCAGCTCGTTTCTTGTTGTTCTGGCCTGCGCAATCCGAATGGTGTGAGGAAGCAGGCGATGCGCCTTCCATTGGAGACTGTGATGCCATGGTAATTATTGTCTGGTTGGTCTTTGTGCGACGTGCTGTGTTGTGCTGTGTTGCGCTGTCTCGTTCCTTCTCAGTCCAGTCCAGCTTGTCAATCAATCGCCAGACAGTCAAGGTTCGCTGGGTGGATGAGAGATGGCAAGCCGTAGAGAGCGCGGATTCTGTTCTTCTGCAACAGTCGGACCCCAGGCTGGTGTCCGAAAGACAAATTGTGTATAGCAATCAGTCGCAAGACGTAAAATATCAGTGGGAATACCGGATTGGTGGAGATGCTGTTTGCGGCGATGTCCGTTTAGTACGAGTTGCTCCTTCCCAGGTATTTTGCTCAGTGTTCGCCTAGCGCAGCAAGCGTGAAAAGCTGTATTATTCCGCTCCAGGGGAAAAACTTATTGACGTAAGTTCTCATTGAAGAACGCCCTGGATAATAATTTGTCTGGCCGAGCCGGCTATGACGGTCGATATGAATGATTCCACCAGGCAGCGCCAGTGTTCTTCTGTGACGCAATTCTGTGAGCAGACCAGCCGAAGTTCCGTTTGGCCGTGTGCTGCTTCCTCACTTGCGAGCCGTGCCGAAGCTGATTGGGCGGCCGTGACAAGTGAATTTCGATAGCTTCAGTGTAAGGCAGCAAACAGAACGACAAGGAGGGGAGATGGTCCGACAAGAGAATTAAAATGAAAGAAAGGAAGTAGATACGAATTGCAAACTTGTCAGGAACTCGTCGTTCTTCCTCAAAGTCAGAAAATCCGGGGGTGGGTTTCATGACTCCGGGGCGTGGAATCCTATTATATTCCATCCATTTCAACGCACCGTCCGGCCCATAAAACAAAACACACCGACCACGGTCCATCGATGACAGCAGAGCTAAGCCTGGGCCTGCGATGTGCGCTTGCTCCCATACCGGAGGGCCGCAGCCTTCACGAGGACCGTTCGATGTGGGGCAACTCCGGAGCGGATATGGTCGTGGCTGGGTGGTGGTGGTGGGTACGAATAATAATTCAAAAACTTTGCCCAGCGCAGACGAGCCAGTCAAGGAGGCATGATGGGATGGGATGAATGTGCCCTGCCAGCTTTGTCGCTGGATTTGTTTTTGTGCTTCTTTTGAGCTCTTGAGCCGCCAGCTCTCAGGCCGCCAAGTTTTGCCGAGAGACGAAGGGTTTTGCGGACAGAATTTGGAGGCCCTTCGCAAGCATGGATACCTAGTCTGGCTGGGTGAGGGCGAAATCACGACATTGAAGGCGAATTTCGGTTTCTACTCCCAGCGAACATGCCGCCATGAATGAAATTGGACGCACTTGAACACCTCAATGGCCACCGATCAACCGCATCATCACGAATGGATGTCCACCGGGTGTGTGTCTATCCCTCCGGTGGAAGTGGCGCAACAGTCACAAGAAGTGGCCAAGCGTCTTTGCGTTGCTTCATGTACAAGTTAGCGTCAAGGTGAGCTACAGCGTTCCCTAACCGCGCAGGAATTCCGCCCCTCACCGCAGGAGCTATCTTGGCGGCTGCTAGCAATTCAACCACAGAACTGACTCCCTGACACCGACGCTGCGACGTGGTTTCTCCGTACAAATGGCTTGTGATGCTGACTAGTTAGTCTTGGGATACCAGTCTTCTCAGCCATTGCTGGTCCAATCATGTCAACATGTATGACGCTGACGCCGCAGACTAAACCTTGCCCATCACGAGCGACATCACAGACTGGGCGACCGGGACGTGGCTATTTTCTCGGTGTGTGATTCCTACTCAAAGTCTATTCATTGCATCTAGCTCTGCCCTTGAGTCAGCCCTCTGTTGCCAGATCATTTACTCCGTACCCCATGTTTTCTCTCTGTTCCTTTTCTCATGGCGTTCTCCGCGTTTGGAGTAGCCTAACCCCACGATCCAGACACTTTGAGCCACGGCTGATTTAATCCCACTGCTGCTACTCCGTACTTAGTATTGTGCATGACGAAGCAGAGAGCGTTTCATGCCCTTGCGGGGACACAGAGCCAAGGAGAACACTGCCAAACATTGCACATCATGTTTGGCGTTGTCGCCCTCTCGTTCTAGCCTTTTACTCATCCAAAAGATGATACGCGCGGATTGTACTCCGTATATTGTAACTACGGTACGAACCACCTTTAATCTCATACTAGTATAGTATGGTGCCTCTGCAGTGAACCCACATGCGCCTGTCATGCATGTGCAAGAGTGCATGCAATTCCAACCCCTGCGCCTCTGCGATCACGGGAAGAAAAGGGATTTCGTGTCCCTTTTTTTTTTTTTTTTTTTAAAGAAGTACACAAAGTGTGCGGTGGCACTTGGGGGGGTGTCCGTGGAGAATGCCATTCCATCCCCATGTCATTTTTCACACCTTGTGGAGCATCCAGAGGATGACTTAACAAGAAATATAGCACATCGGCCATCGGATAATACTGGGTGCTATCTGCATGAGCCAAGAGCCGTGACCCGTGAGCCATGGGCCATGAGCCATATTGAAGAACAGAAGCTGTAAATTACAGCAATGGAGAGGCATGGTCTTCTTTTTCCAGACAGTCACCGAAGGCATACGTTTGTCCAGTCAATCGAAACTGCGGGCAGCACAAGTCCATATATATATATGTGTGTGTGTATTAGCACAAGGGCAATCTCATGTTTGCTGCCAGCCGTCTACAAGTACACGTTCCAGGCGCAATCCCAATCCCGGCCAGGTCTTGTCTCAAAAGGCTACGAAGATTTCCGGTACTTGGACGAGCCTCGTGAGCATCGAGCTTCTATCTAAAAGGCCGTAACTACTCCGTATGAAGAATGCAATTACGGGATACGCGATAGGTGGAATCGTCCCCCATATTTTACTCTGGGGGTTTCGAACCTTAGCAGTTAGGGCCATGGAGTCTTCCGGGGTGGAAGCCATACCTAATAGTGTGCTGAATGTGCCGCATCTCGATCGTCTCATTCACCCTATTAACCCGTAACATAATACTGGATGTGAAACCAGGGTGGCATCGTGGTCGTGGCAAATCCGTGCAAGCACCGTCTGAACTTGCTGCCAATCAATCTCACTACTTGCTATTGCTGCACGCAGCGGTGACCCAGCCGTCCCCATCAATTCTGCGGTGGAACGTAAAAATTCAACGTCACCATAGGGAATTGCCTTCCGATCCGAGGATCGGCATCCCTTTTCCATACCTCCCGGTAGTTTGACTTCCACGATTCAAGCGCATGTTACAATCAAACCCTGGAATACTGTAGCTTCTCTGCAGCCGTCATCGGTGATATGTGCCACGATATTGACCAGGTGTACGGAGTACAGAGTGCAGTATCTATTGCCCACAAACCGGCCACTTTAGGGCACTATCGTTGGTCAGGGAGACACGAATTCTCAAATCGCCGCAATGAGGCAGCACTGTGCTTTTTAAAGATCCGACAATACGGAGCGACTACAGTAACAAGACACTGATTCAGAACTCGTCCCCACCAACCGTGTCTTCGACCGACGTCTAACTATTGAACCGCCCTTGAGGCCCAGACAGCCCCAAACCAGCAGAGGTCAAGGCGCCTAGGGCGAACGTAGTACATTCATTCCCAGAGTGTCAGTGGTCCGTGATTTCGGCATCCAGAGCTCCTAGTTTACAATACATATTTTTACCCATTGGGCCCCATGTCCAATCGGTAACAATCGGACGCTATGACAGCCTGTCGTGGTTTTTCTCTTCGCAACACGTCCAATTTCGGTCTGGGCTCTGCCATGTAGCTAGTTAACCAAGCAATCAACTAGTGAAGTGTTGGCAGAAACCGCCTTCTGTGGCTGGCCCTCGTGAGCAATGTCCGTTGACACCATTTGGCGGTCGCTATGCTATGCATGCGTGGCTGGATGGCTAGGCGCAAGGGGCATTGCAGCACGACAGACATCACCAGTTGCAACAATGTACGGAGGACAATAGTAGTGACGCGAGGGGGCCATGGGTTCATGCAGTCAAACACCTTCGGCGTGGTCGTGCGTGTCACAAAATGCGAGTGGACGGACAGCCGCTCCATGCATGCTGCTGATCACTCGACCACACATTCTGGAGCCGTTGTGCAGCGGATCCGATGCGTTCTTTGCACCCTGCCGCCATTGATGATCAAAATATCCACGTTGCCGTTGTTTTGTGTGTGTGCGTGTGTGTGTGT